>JABFER010000145.1:0-98924 GCA_013618295.1 Fusarium armeniacum | reverse complement strand
AGTTTTTATAGGGTATATATAACGTAACCGCTAGGGTTATAATAAAAAATGCTATTAAGATATAAATAGTATTAATATAAAGCTTAAAAAAAAGGCTATTAAATAGTCTTTTTTTATTTATATAAGCCTATTAGATCTATAGATATTCTAAATAGAAAGAATTTTAATTTAGTTATATAACTTTTGCTTATAAAATTATATATAACTAAACTGTCTTATCCTTTATTCCCTGTCTCACACTTTTATAGCCAACTAAGCTTGCTTAGTTGGCCCCTCCTCCTGGCTAGCCAACGAGTAAGCCGTTTTCACAGATCTAAGCGAAAATGCTCCACTATAGTTATCAGTTCTTCACGACGATTGGCAAAAGCAATTTCGACAGAGTTCAGAACGTGCCTAGATCAGCCTTAACAATAGACTATTGCCGCTAGACTCAATAGCTCTTGATAGTTTGTCCTATGCTCATTTAACAATTCATTGACAGCATTCTACTTAAGAATGATGAAAGTCTTTTCTTCTTTATCCGTGATTTTTCATTTTTCCTTCATTTTGACCTTTGCCATTCGTTTTCAAAATGGTCGCTTCAAAGCTATTCCTTGCGGCCATTGCTTTTGGTCTAGTGGCTGCAGGACCATGTCGCCCATCACCTAGCAAGGTGCTGTCGTCCACTGTCGACTTCTCTTCCTCGTCAATGGTCTCCTTTTCTGGATCCTCCATTTCTGCCGAACCAACATTCGATGCATCGACCACCGAGGAATCGGGCCCTGAAACTACCACCGACACTGCGACGGAGACTTCATTGATGAGCATCACGGTCACTTTTGAAACTACTGCCACAAACCCTACAGTTTCAACAGAGTCTCAGGGCACTATGACTGATGCAACTTCCCATATTGAGACGGAGACTGCAGCCAACGGCAAAAGTACGATGGAAACGACTCCAACGGAAGAGATAAAAAGCATGATCCTTGAGAGTACGACTGAAGGAGGTGGAAGGGCGAGCACTGCAACTGTGACTACTGACACCGCTTTTACTGAACCAACCACCACCACGGCTGAGAGCACACTCGGATCAGAGAGCAGCTCTGTCCAAGCCACGGGTACAACTGAAACAATTTTCACAACGACTGAGGCTACCACTACTGTCACAGCTGCCGTGTCCACTACTACAACCGAAGCTACCACTACCACAACCTCTATGGAGCCAGTCTCCACGACATTCAACATTGTTGTTCAGGGTGGTACCATGGCTGACGGCGCTGCTCTTCGAACCAATGGACAAGGTGTCCTGGTCGCAAACTCACAAGCCACTGCTCCCTTCCTAGCCGCGTTCTTGGCGGCGCCTCTGAGCTACGACCCGATTACACGACACCTCCTTCTCGGAAACAAGCAGCTATGTCTCGTTTACGACTCTCTCGTTGCTTCTTTCGCGGTCTGCAATGGTCCGCCAAAGGGCCAATTTTTCGAACTTACTTGCGACGATCCATCTGCTGGCAGTTTGACATGCAATATCCCTGCCAAGCGATACATTGATATAGACAACACCTGGGTCGACACTGGCGATACTTGGAATACGTTATACTTGCTTGAGGTAAATCATCAGTCTAGTCCTGGGCAGTTCCGTATTCTTATTGGCAAGGATAATCTAACAACTAATGATATCAAATACCAAGCCTTCGAGCGTATTACTATGGGCACGAGGGCAGTGTAAAAGCGGCATACCAGCGCAAACTTTTCTTTCTATGTATATATTCTCTTGATAGCTAAACTGGCATCCTACAAATGAAAAAGCTACGCCAAGATAATGACTTCTGTACTCAAAATGGCTTGCACTCACCGACTTCATAGCGGGGTGAGGCCAAATCGTTGTCCGCGAGTGACAATATCTCAGCCGCGCATGCATCGCATAACATCTATGAAGTAGATTAAAATCAGGTTTAGAGTAAACGAATGCTCATTTCAACTACATCTGCTCAATGTCTTCCCTATCTGGTTTGGAAAGTTTCAAATTCAACAGCTCGTCTGTGGATTCTAAGAGAGACTAGATACTTAAAGATCATCCCCCTCTTTCTCCTTGCAGCAAGTCCAACACTCACCGTGTTCATCGTGCTGCGAAATTATGAGTTAAGTTTTACCTTTTTGTTCAAAGTGCCAACATACCTTGTCCTTAGGGGCCTGAAGTACAAATTAGCAACGGATATCAAACGAGGCGCGACAGTGTAACTCACCCACCCACGGAGGCAAGTTGGCTTTTCAAGCCAACAGATTTTGGGACAATCGGGATCTTTTTCAACGTGAACAGTTCCCTTGGGGTTAGGGCGGAGGTTGGAAAATGATCCGTCAGAGACTTTGATGCGAAGACTAAACAGGCCATGTGTTAGTGGTATAATTGGCGGTGTTGAGCAGCCTACGTGATCTCCTCGCCGTTGGATTGTTTCGGTGTCCAAGGCATGGCGATGATGCCCTGGACAAGGATAATAGCGGAAACAACGGAGAACTTCATGTTGGATAGTTCAGTGGTAGTGTGCTGATATGTTGTGTCAAAGTGATACTGATGGGAATGTTGTGATGTGACAGGCTGTGGGAAAATCCTCAGCTTTTATAGACTCCTTTCACATATTAAGTCTTTGATCAGCCGTCATTTGGTACGTATTGCTACAAAGTACTCGCCGTTACACAAGGCCTAAAGTGTCCGACTTAGATGATACCGCTCTATACGTCAATGGCCTGGCAAATGAAACACCCCTCCCTTTCTTTATCGATCAGTAACGCGGGGAGAGTCTACACACCAGACTAGTAGGGACGGCACGGCCGGGAAGCGGCTCTTCGCGATTGATAACAACCACCTTGGTTGTGAGGGCACCACACAGCCTTGGAAAGAAAAAACCGAAATATCGCAGCAGTTGCCGATTGATATCACCGCGTCATTCATAGTCTATAAATGGCTTAAAACCCTTAGTGTGTGTTCATATTCAAAGACAACAACAACACAATGACGCCGGATGGCACAGATTTGAGGCCCTTGTATGCTGCAGTCTAAGACATGATTTGCTGTAACCGGATCCCGAGGGTCCGACGAGTGAACCAAAGTCTGTAGATTTGTAACACTTGTCATTATCTGTACCGCGCACCGTCTTTGTGATGAACAGAGATGTACTTGAAATATTCTACTGGCGGATGAACTCCCACGTCGGATGCCGAGTTTAGGCAAGGTGATGGTAAGATTCAAGGCGCCACCTTCATAACCGCGTCGTATAATCAATCCATCAAGGCTAGCTTCAAGATTGAGCAATGTTATCTCCATAAAAATCAAGTCAAAAACATAGTGAACCACCAAGTCCTTACTTAGATGCCTAGACCACCTAGTTGTTTCTCAATGGTTATCTGGTAGTGATTTGTTCAGCAGCCACGACCTTGAAGGCATTTGCGTTATACGTGGTATAGCTATGAAAAGGTATCAGTAAGGATATCTTTCTAACATTGGGGTTTAGTCGGAGTGCAAACTTACTCAGTGTAGCCAACTCTATCGGCCTCGTAGAACACCGAACGATCGTATCTAGTCAACGGCCAGCCGTTCCTAATTCGCTCTGGAAGATCGGGATTCGCTAGGCGGAAAATTGTCAGTACCTTGAAGATCACAAAGACGCTATGCACATACGAATGAAATGTCGACCAAAGGCCACAAGATCGTCTGTTTCGCTTGTGTGCTCCAAAGCCTTTTCCGGAGTATACCCGCCGGCTACTATGAATCTTACCCCAGCACGAGTGACAACATCACGGATGGGTGCTAGTGTGTCTTCCATCTTTCGCAGATGTTCTGGTGTGTCTATTGAGCCATCAGCTCGGGGCTCAATAGCATGGATATAGGCGATAGAGGGCTGGGCATTGACAATCGCTTGTGCCCAAGGGACGAAAAGACTCAGAGGATCAGGCTCTCGCATGCCTTGGAATCGAGTGAACGGTGACATGCGGACTCCCACACGTTCAGCCCCAACGGCTTCACTAATAGCATTCACAACTCTGAGTGGAAATCGAATGCGGTTCTCCACACTGTCGCCATATTGGTCTTGTCTGTCATTAGAATTAGACTGAAGCTGGGATAAAGTTAGATATCAGTAACAGAGAGTTTTCACAGAGGTTATCCTGACAAATTGATCAATAAGCTAAGTCATAGCATAGGTCAGCAAGATTCCTATACATAGTCCAAGCATTAGTACTTACATATCCGTTAGCCCCATGAAGCTCAACCCCATCGAAGCCGGCTTCCATAGCATTGATCGCTGCTTGTCGATAATATTCCACAAATCGATCAATATCGGCTTCGGTCATAACAGTAAACTTCTCAGGTACGGCACGAATAACATCATCTTCCTCAAAGAATGGCTTAGAACCAGGGCTGAGGACTACTGATACAAGATCAGGTTCCGCGATTCGTCTATTCAACATGTTAATATGCAAAGTAAGAGGGGAATATTGCAGATATACTTACCCAAGTGCCCAGAGTTGACAAAGTATGAGACCTCCTTTAGCGTGGACAGCAGCAGTGACTTTTTTCCATGCTTCGATTTGTTCTTTGGAATGGATACCTGTTGCATTCTTAGACGAAAGGGTTGGAGATTGTAGTGAGGACTCACCTGGTGAGAATGCTCTACCAGCCCCTTCAGCGGCAATAAAGGTCCCTTCGGTGATGAGTAACCCTCCAGCTATTGATGAGTTACTTTAAGTCAATATTCTTGAATTAACATGTTAGGTGACAACATACGTGTGGCGCGTTGAGAATAATACTCGGGTGCGTACGGAGCAGGCACAGCAGAAGCATCCGCACGCCCTCGTGTTAGGGGAGCAAGAACAACTCGATGTTGAAGGTCGAGCGAGCCTACCTTGATCGGTTGGAAGAGTTTCGAGCTTCTTTGGGTATACATGCTGTTCTGGTATCGTATCGCTTGCATTTCAAGACGGATAAGGAATTGGTGTATAAACAAACTCGTTAACAGTTTTGGAGCGGGATGATGATATCTTGAGCTGGTGTCAAAAGGATGACAATGGAAATTACAAGTAGACTCATACATTTATATAGATGGGCCTTTATTAAAAATAAAACAAGCAAGGAATTGCTTCACTTCAGATTTCACACGTTGCGATACACAACACCTGCTTAGAAATGACATTGATTCCCTTACATGTCCCAGAACATTTGTCACTTTAACCGCGAGCTGCAGCTATTAATAAGGCACTGTCTCATTGGTTCAAATCAGCCAGGCCCCACAAGTTACTCGGTGCTGATTACTGATATCAACATAAACACCTGTAAGCCATTGGGTCGCATTGTTACAGTCCAATATTTCAGCGCGTCGATTAGTGACCACACCGTCCCTTTATGTGACAGAGCGTGATCCAGGGTGTGATTTGTCCGATTTGCCGCATCGTAGTGTACCCTGCCTGCTGTTCAGATGTAGAGGGTGAAGAAGCTACGAGTTCTCATGATCCACGGCTGAATGCAGATTCTTCAATCCATTGGCGTCTTCCCTCTTCCAATGTCAGGCAGCTTCACTTGCATACTCCATGTGAACTCGATACTTTCGCCAATTGTCGATAGGCTCACCTACACCGAAGTGAGCTCGTTGGAGAAACTCATCTTACATACATGAGCTTACCCTGTAGCTCACTTAGCACATGATAAGTTTTCGAGGTATAAAAGCTCACTTTTATAGAAATAGAGCATTTAGTATTAAATGTTTGGTATGACCCTTCTTATTTGAACCATCTGAGTACATATCCTGTTTGCATTTGTTAACATGAACTTAGAACAGATAGATTGTAGGTAAAATATAAATAAACGTGGAAAAAACAAGGACCAGGTAATTGGAACTTGAGATGGCTAACTATTGCTCAAGTCAGAGGAGTACAGGAATAATATCACACTTTTACTTCAGTATTATAACTATAGGATATGTTTTACTTACTCTGTCCAGTCAGTCATCTGAAATGTACCCATTGTGTTAAAAATACTATCGTGCATCCAAGTTCCAGGATCGATCTGATAATCCCCAAGTAGCGACTCGAAATTATTCCACACTTCCGGACAACCAGTCTCACCTAACCCCAAACCAGGTTGAAAGGCGTCCTGCGACAAAGGCAAGGTATCTTCAGACCTCAGTAAACTGGTACTTGGTTCCCCGTCACATTCTATCGTAGCAGCGACAAGACGATCAAATGCCTTTCGTGCCTGCACTGCTCTCGGCCATCGCTCGGAAATAATGTACAGCATCGTACTACACGCTCGAACGCTGCTGCTGAACTTGGGATTGAAGATGGACGAGTCTAGGCAAAAGCAGTACACCATGACCAAACCGGCGACAAAGTTGGCGTGCAATGAGAGTAAAGAGAAGGAGATGTATGTCTGTTGATCATGGAGACGTTTCGACAGGATGCAAATTTGTCCAGCGGAGTGGACGATCTCGTGAAAAGTCGGGTTCTGTGGGGTTAGGGTAGGTAAGAAGGGAAGGTTCAGAAGTATAATTGCTTTATGGTACTGAATCATGTGGTAATCTGCCGTGAGATAAGGATGTGGTTTATTCTCAGGGCCAGTCTGAGGAATACCAGTTTTCCACTCTTCTAAAGCATCTCGAAGACGAGCTACCTTGTGTGGTTTTATCGCCGAGATATCTTTATCCACTCGACATACAGTTTGTGAAATCTTGGAGTCGATCTGTTGTAGCCGGAAGATGTGAATAGCTGGGGTGAGTACGGTGATTCGCGAAGGAAACTGATTTGACTCAGCAATGGCCGCGAGGATGGCTTCGTCGGTGTCCAATTCATCGTCGATATTGGCTGGAAGTGGGACATCAATATCTCTGTCAGAAATAGAGTGGGGTCGACCCATGGTACGGGCGATGGACCTCTCCAACATGTATGCCGTCCAGAAGATGCGTTTTCGTCGCTCATCGAGGCTTGGAGACAGATTTGTGGCTTTTCGATGAAGGCCACTATCGATGCAATAACGCATTGTTGTTTCAACCATCCACCTAATAGTCGTTAGGTTGCCATTTTTTCTTTTTCGACTGTGTGCTGGTTGCTTACCATACGCTAGGCCCGTTCGGCGACCTTAGTTGGTATATCGTGAGCAAAAGCATCGTTTCTAAACTCTCGAGACTGCCTGTTGCAAAGACGAAGTCCGCATCTGCGATCGCGCAGGCATAGTGTCGCTAGTTTTATAAGTCAGATATGTTTGTTCAATCTGTAGGTAAAGGCTAACCGTTGGAGATGAATGATCATCATCATTGCTCAGCTGCAAGTAACGCGCTCCGATGGCATACACAAGTTGCAACGTCGCGTAGTCGCATGTACTTCGCACGTGCTGTGAGTGCCTGGCTTTATGCGCCGGGACGAGCTCATGGCCAATCTCATGAAGTGACTGGACCCTTTTTCGAGGCAGGAAAGGATGCTTAGGATGTACTCTTGCGTAGTATGCTTCGATAAGCTTGTCGCCGACTTCTTTGTTGGGTAAGTCCGAGCCCATAGAGACTTGGTCATCCTTATCCTGCTGACCCCCATTCACACATATGGCTATCGAAGAGTGTGTCGTGTTATTGACTTCCTGTAAAGTTCCTGCCCGATCGCTTGAATGTACATGTACTGAGGGCAATGCCGATTGCAAGAGCTTTGTGAGAGGATACCCGCTCGAGGTACCCAAGAAAGAATCTGGCGATAGAGCAACAATCCCAGCGCTGGCCTCCAGGTCTGAAGTGGCAGTCTGCCTTGAGTTTGTTCGCTCTACCATACTAGGCACCATCGGCAGTGTCTGTTGTTGCTGTATAGAAGTACTGCTGGTTGAATTGTCGACATTCCGACGCGATGACGACAACTCATTCTGCAATCTCGAGATTTGACGCTCGAGAGACTTGACGTACTCTGCTGGATACGCTTGCTTCGCACCATAAGAGCACGACTCTCCTGCGTCATGGCAGTTGGAGCATGCCGGAAACCCATTATCGCAACGCTGCTTGCGGCTCTTGCACCGAAGACAAGCTACAAGACCTCGTGCACGGCGACGAACAGGTCTAGTGCTTTCCGACTCGACTGAATCGGACATGGTGGCGCCTTGTCGAGAATAGCATTGTGTTAGTGGAGGAGGTTAAGAGGTGTACCCCAGTGACTTCCAAAACATTGACCCCGCCTCTAGTGAGATGGCGCTGTAGCCTTTCACTGGATGCTTACATAAGCGCTCTCGGAGAAGTCAGAAGACTTTCAAAGCCGTCTTCAAGGGACATTACAATACAAAAGACCTTGGGTTCTCTGATCTTGAAATTATAAGTAATTTTTATCAGATCACACAGGCGCTGTTCACAGGTTCACTTTGTTCATCGCACCTTCCTGCTCACAACCCCTGCATCACTACATGCACTTTGAAGGCTCACGGCTACAAAACCCAATGGCAGTGGCATCAAAGTAGGTGCCGGATCATCTAGGGCAAAGTCGGGATGATCTTTAACAACTTTATTCTGCGCCTCTGATGCTAGGCTAGTCTTGATATGAACCTTGACTCTGGAGCATGTGGTGTATTGGTTGTATAAGTCAATGTACTTATGCTTGTTATGATTGTTATAATACAAGACCTACAAAGCTCTCTCTTCATCATTAGTCTCCCTACCTCTAGCAAGTCCAACTATCTACAGTCCTATCCAATTTCCTAAGCTGTCGGCATCCTATTCTCGATCTCTGATACTTCTTGTCTGTCTCCTTTCCCCTCCAAGATGCCACTTCGATTAGCAAAAGATCGTCTGTGTCGTGCAATTGAGACAGTTTCAAAAATATTGCTGGTGTCGGTGAAAATAGCGTCAACTTCCTCCAAGTGAAGGCCGCTGGTCTCAGGGAAGAAGAAATACACGCCTAAATGAATAATTAGGAATTGATGTATCTCTATAAGAGACAATTTATAGTACTTACATGGGAAAGTGAGACAGATATTGATGGCGGCGTAGATGATGTAGTATTTGTACCTGAGGGTAGCTAACCCAATGGGAGTAATTTCTGCAACAACCTATGCATCTATAGTCAGATATTGACGTAGCATAGACAGAAACTAAATATCAAAGCTTACAAAGTTGAACAGCCAGGCGGTCGCTGAGACTAGTTAGCCAAGCTTTCCATCAGGGTCAAAACGAATAAACTTACCAGTTGACATTGCCGTAATGGGCACTCGATGACTGAGAGGCGAGATCTCGGCAGCATACAGAAACGTAAGTCCAAGGAATCCAGTAGGGAAGAAAAGAGAGAAAAGGAAGATAAAAGCCGCCGCAACTCCCACCGACGCCGTATTCCCTGGCTGCGATGACCCACCGGCGACAACTGCCATACAAACACCCATCCCCAGGGATGAGACCATCATCAACTTACGACGCCCGAATCTATCCACAGTAAGGACGCCGATAGGCGAGCAGATGGTCTGCCAGGTAAATACTGAAGCAGCAATTATCTTGGCCGCCCGTGGTGTTTGACCCAGGTAGTCCTCGAAGATTTTGGCCTGGTAGAAGGCTAAGGCGTTGATGCCGCTCTACGTTTGGTTAGCCATATGCTACAGTAAGGTGTTTCTAAGACTTCGGTGGATTAATACCATTTGCTGGAAGCATTGCGCTGCGCAGGCGAGGCACATGCGATGAAAGAGGCGGAGCGGGCCCTTGGAGAAGATATCCTTGACCTTGGCCTCTCCTGCGAGTGCCAAAGATGTTTCAATTTCGCTGATCGCCTCCTGAACCTCAACAGAATTCGTGTCAGTGTTAGTCAAGTCAGCCAGAACCTGTCTTGCACGATCGACTCTGCCCTTTTTGGTCAACCAGCGAGGCGATTCTGGTAGTAACGGTGTGGTAAGCATGATGATGATTGAAAACACACCCGATAGGGCCATGGGAAACCGGAAAGTCCAAGAGCCTTGGTGGAAAGACATGCCTAGATTCGTCCAGCCTCCAATGGCCAAGCCAAGCGAGATGAACAAGCCTTCCAGCATCACTGCAGCACCCCTATGAGCAGCGCCAGAACACTCGGCCTGCCAATTGGGAGCTGTGGCTGTGATATGTCCGAAACCGTATCCGGAAACGAGTCGACCAATGATGAGCTGTGGGAGTGAGTAGGAGGAGGCCTGGAGAGCTGCGCCTATTGTGTTGATCAATGCGCCGAAAATGATGGTTCTCTTCCTGCCGAGTTTGTCGCCTAGCCAGATGCAGCTGAGACAGCCGAAAAGACAGCCCAGAGTGTACATGGCCACCACCGTTCCCTTTAAGAACTTAAGTCAATCAGTGGTCGCAAATAGCACGGTGGAACATACCTGAAGGGTAGAGTTATGTTTCTTTGTCTCTCCTGTTGTATGCACAGTGTCAAGGGCCGGAAAGGTTTCTACCCACGATGGAAGACTGAGAAAGCCTCCAGCGATAGAGTTATTATAGCCGAATCTGTAGGATCAGAACCAATTAGCTGTTTTCATAATCATCACGATTCGTTTGTATGTTCAAGAGCTTGACGTACAAGAGATAGCACGGCAGAATGACAGCCCAGATCTGAGCCATCTGGAGTTTCCTCCCTCGCAATTTCAAGAAACTCATTTTGTCAATGCGTCGCGGGGTGCTCAAATAGTTATCTTAAAAAAACTGAGTTGATTTGAAGAGATGTAACCAAACTAAACCTGGAGAGATAACCAAGACTGTATTTGAGTTTCAGACTAATTGATTGTCAGAATTCGGGGATCTGGGGAATAGTCAGAGTTGTTGGAGCATGCGGTTATGGGGAAAGACTTGCCTTTTATCAACAAGTGTCTAATGTAACTTTCCCAAGTCCATTGAGGCTCTGGTACGAGCGTCTGTGCAGAGTCGAGTATTGTCATGGTTAACATTGGTGGTTGTTTGTGTTAGGTAAACGGATGAGCCGACGGAGAGTGCGCCGGGATAATCGGTTCCGAAAAATCGGGCCAACCGACGGATGAGCCGATGCCTTCGGAACAGCCCATAGGTCATCTTAAGAAGTCAATATAAGCATTGAGAGCCCCGATATTGCGAACTTGCATCTAAATTTATTCTTGCGATCTAATTTACTTCTATTCAGAATACATTACGCAAGGTCATTTGTGCCATCGCTCCAATGGCTACCCAACGCCTCGCCACCTGGTCGCACAACCTCCAATACTCAGACCTACCAGAAGATGTAATACGCGCAACTGTTCGAAGCTTCTATAACTGGGCTGGCTGCGCCATAGCAGGAAGTAGGCATGAAGCCACAGTAATTGCTGTAAGCTCGTCGTCCGCCCAACAGAGCTACTAAGCTAACACAGTTTTGTCAATAGCATCAAACACTGTCTCCCTTCTTTGGCCCACCTACAGCGTCTCTTCTTGGTCATCAAGGAACTTTAAGGGCAGATGCTCAGCATGCGGCGTTGATAAATGGTATAGCATCACATGTCCATGATTACGACGACACACATCTCGACACTATCATTCATCCAACGGGACCAGTTGCGAGCGCTCTTCTTGCTGTCACTGAATGGAAATGCCAACGGGGTATCTCAGGGAAGCAGTTCATCACTGCTCTCGTGGCTGGTATAGAAGCGGAATGCAAGGCTGGACTTGCTGTCTGGCCACAACACTACGATGTGGGCTGGTAAGTGTTTGAATCACTAGTATCTGTATCTTTCACAAGCTTAAGCCACTCAAGGCATATTACCTCCACCGTCGGATCAATTGGAGCGGCAGTCGCAGTCTCAAAGATCTTGGAATTATCACCAACAAAGACCGCCCATGCAATTGGTCTCGCAGCAACCCAAGTTACCGGCCTTCGAGAGATGTTCGGTTCGCACTGCAAATCATTCCATCCCGGCCGCGCTGCTCAAAACGGTCTGCTAGCTGCTGTCATGGCCGAAGGAGGTTATACTAGCAGCGAAGGTGTGCTGGAAGCGAAACGTGGCTGGGCTGCAGTCGTCGGCTGCAATAAGCCAGATGTCTTCCAAAGCCTGGAGCGTTGGCTCAGTATTGAGAACGAGGATGGCCTAGCCACTCAGGAAACTGGTCGCTGGGAAATTCTGCGAAACAGCTTCAAGCCTTTCCCTTGCGGCATCGTCATTCACCCTGTCATCGACGCTTGCATACAACTACACGTGGCTCTGATCAAGGAAGGGCATCGCCCAGAGCAGATTGAATCCGTCATGCTACAAGTCCATCCTCTTGTCCTAGAACTCACAGGAAAGAAGACTCCAAAAGATGGATTGGAGGCCAAGTTCAGTGTCTACCATAGTGGCGCATGCGGGCTTCTCCTCGGTAGAGCCACACCTTCAGAGTATGGAGACAGCGTTGTGATGGATCCCGCCATCATTGCCCTGCGTAATCGCATCGCAGCAGAGATTGACACAAGCATCGCACCAGACTCAGCCAAGGTCAGAGTTACGCTTCAAAACGGGAGTGCCTTGATCAACCATGTGAAACATGCAGTTGGCAGCCGTGTGAATCCTCTGAGCGATATAAAGTTGCAGAAGAAATTTATTGATGGATGCAAGAGCGTTGGAATGAGCGACGCAGAAACTGTTAGTAAATGTTACTGGGGGCTAGAGACTATTGATGATATGCAGCAACTTATAGGGTACCTGTAGCTGTTATACCACCGTATCTAGAGCTCCTCCCTGCTCAGGGATCATAGAAGTTGACAATGTGAGATGACATGGATTTAATTTGTGAAATTCTTTGTTTAGCTACCGACACGATCCATTGCTGCAGCAATGACTTCAGCAGAGCCAGGCGTATAAGCAGTACAGACAATGGTAGACTCTCAACAGGCAAGGTAGCTATGGACGTGATGTTTGTTGGAGAGAATTGTCATATTTACAGAGTATTAGGAAATAGAGCAACAAGAAAATGAGAGACCAGTAAAGTCTCCTCAGACTCGCGCTCAGTCTAGGTTGGAAGATTATTTGACAGGGAGCTGGAGCCTAGGTCAACCAATTAAGTTATTTACGCATTCAGTTCCGACTAGCCCCAGCTTCAAACCCACCTAATTTTGCCGCCTATACGCGGATCTTGATGAATGTGGACCCCTGCTGACGCGTTTGTACGTCTTAGTGTGACTGAAACAAATAATCTTGTCCGGAAATGCCGTGATCACAACTATCAACAAATCAGAAGAGGCGTTCCTGGTCCGACGATATTCGCAAACTCGTTTCTCCCGTTCGCCTCACACGGAGAATTTTAAAGCAAAGATACGATGTGACGTCAATCAAATGATATTTGCCGAGGCTAGTCACTCCATACATGGAGTGTATAGGAGAAACAATGAGTATATAAGACGGAAACCTCCCTCTTACAATATCTTGACTGCATTCGACACAGCGCACAACACACTATTCGACATGAAACTCCTTTACGCTTTCTTTCTAGTCGGCTCAGCACTATGCTCAGCCGCCCCGTCTTGCAAACTCTCCCCGTCTGATCACAACTGGCCCTCTGTTGAAGAATGGGGAGACCTCAATCGCACCATCGGCGGTGCTCTACTCAAAACCCATCCAGCCGCATCTTCATGCTATGAGGGCAACCCACTTGACTCGCCCTTATCTTGCCAAACTGTCGAGGGCAACTGGACTGCCGCCAAGCTCCACGCCGCTCTGCCTGAGTCAATCGCTTCTCCACTCTTTGCCAACAACTCTTGCTTACCCCCTGGTGCCGATGGTTACAACGCTACCCGTGGATGCCATCTTGGCGGATATCCAAACCATATTGTCAACGCTACTAGCGACGAGCAAATTGCTATTGCTACTCGTTGGGCTTCCCAAAGGAATATCCGTATTGTGGTTAAAGGAACTGGACATGATTTGTTTGGACGGTAAGCTCGAGAGACTCTATGATGACTTCAAAGACTGACACTCGGATAGATCCGCTGGAGCTCATTCACTATCTATCTGGACCCACCACCTGAAGGATAGAAAGCTCGTGCGCAACTGGAAGATACCCGGATCAAACAAGACGGATACAGTCTTGATTGCGGGAAGCGGTCTCAACTATGGCGAAGCCGTTGGTCATGCTCTGAACTACGGCCGTGTCGTGGTGAGCGGCAACGACGCGACGGTAGGCCTTGGTGGTCACATTCAAGGAGGAGGCCATGGTCCACTGTCAAGTACCTTCGGTCTTGCAGCCGACAACATTTACCAAGTTCGTGTTGTTACAACTGAGGGTCAGATCATCGTAGCCGACGCTACTCAAAACCAGGACCTCTTATGGGCTATTCGTGGTGGTGGCGCAGGTCAATACGGTATCGTGACCGAATACGTTATCAAGACCCATGCTGCACCTAGAGTCGTCAATGCCGGCTTCTCTGTCAGCCCTGCTTCCAACAGCTCTGCTGCAGTTGAAGCCAGCTTCAAGGCACTAGCTGCTCTTCTGCATGATCTTCCGTCTCTTATGGATGCGGGTTGGGCCGGTGCCACGATTGTTACGGGCGATTTGAAGACCGGTGTAACCATTAGTCAGGGTATCTACGCTTACAACACATCGCCATCAACTGTTGAAAAGCTTATGAATTCGACCACCAAACGCCTGTTAACTGCCAGCGGGGGACAAAATAGCAGTCTCGTTACTATTGTCCCGAGTCAGCTTTCTGAGTCTAGCTTTTTATCCTTTTTCAACGATATGAATGCTGGGGGTTCTTATACAGCCGGTTCCATGTCAATCATCTCGAGTCGTCTTCTTGGACGTCCAGAGTTATCAGATCTCAGTCAAGAAAAGCTCGTTGGCTATGCGAAGCGTCTCCTCAGCTATGGGTTTGTAGTCATCGGTCTTCAAGGAGGACCCGGACCTGCCAACGTTGAAAAGACTATGCGAGGCTCTCTTCTCCCGGCATGGCGTTCTAACTACCTTCACGTCATGAGCTATGGCGTCAGATTCAACAAATCTCTTGCACCCCAGGATATGCTCAAAGCGGCTGCAGATCAGCTTGAAGAAGGCGCTGAAAGTTTGTGGCAGGAGTGGGCTCCTGAGACAGGCGCCTACATGAATGAGGGAAACCCCTTCATCTCCAACTTCAAGAAGGATTTCTATGGGAGCTACTACGATGGATTGCTTGAGGTAAAGAACAAGTATGACCCTGCCAACAGTCTGTGGGTTCTTTCGGGAGTGGGAAGTGATGCCTGGAATTATGATTTGAACACTGGCAGACTCTGCAAGCAGTAATTAGAATAGAACTAGAGTAAGGCGGTAGGGGATGGGCAGGACCTAGTCTGAGCACTTTAATTTCATGAGTAGATAGACTTCTTTAGATTTATAGTTGATAAAGCTTTATTTTAACTCAATTCATTTATTCATTAACTTGAGCTTCTTTGGACGGACGTTGATAGGTGCGTGCCGAATTTGGATTCTAACAAGGTCGGCAGTCAATGTTCTTGAGACTTGTGTAATAATATTTTTGACCGAATTTACTTAATCTCCTTGATTCCGTTGCCCTCCAAGTTCTTATCCTCGATATGAGTCTGTCCAATATCCTGATCGCCATCCTTGTCGTCGACAGTATTCGGTCCTAGCTTCTCGTTGGCTGCTTCTTCGTTCTCCTCTTCTTCAATAGCTCTCTTGTATAGACCAGTATTGATATCGCGTCTCCATAGGAATTGCCCAATCATAAAGAGGGTCAGATAGCAGCACGTGAGAGCAACATTTGCCGAGAAACCCTTAGTCCAGCGAGGACCTTCAGTGATGGGGAACGCGACTACATTATACCAAGTGAAGAAAGCCCAACCAACAGTCATCTAGAAACTCAAGTTAGCATATTGAGTGAAAAGCTTGAAGACATTTGCGCTTACCATTGCACCAGTAGTGAAACTCCTTGCTTCATTATCATCCTTCATGATTAAATGTACCCATGGGAAGAGCATAGGGGTGATGCAAGAGCTCATTCCGAGGAGGAAGTAGGCGGCGAAATGCAAGCCGAGAGGAATATTCCACACCAGAAGAGTCGAGTGGCAGAAAAGAAGGACAGTTCCGGCAAAGCAGAATGGTACCCAAATTGGATAAACCCTAGACCGTACGATTAGCTTCGAATGCGGAGATAGGCTATATGTCAGAACTCACATAACAAACGATGGAACTACAATACCGACCACGATTGCGAGGGCTTGGACTCCAGTTGGCACGATGTTGATCATCTCGACGGAGTATTGACCGGTAGATTTCACCCAAACGATCATTTGACCGGAAACCCAGGTCGTAAGTTGGAAGCTATGGTTGTTAGTTGTGGTCAACTCCATGCTCACTCATGGAAACCTACCAGACATAAGTGCTGACAGCGATATAAAAGTGCCACTTGCGGAAGACACGCTTGAGCATCTGCTTGCCGATCTTCTTACTCTTCCTCATACCATCATCTTGCATACGGGCCTGACCTAGCTTTTGGTCGTCTTCACTCAACCACCACACACGTGGGCTACTGGTAGGGACGCCTGGATAAAGAAAGAATCCCGCAATGGCAATGGGCAATGAGATAACGCCATCGATGATAAACACCCAGCGCCTGCAAAAAGACATTAGCAAATTGTACCTATGAGAAGATAGAGAGCTTTTTAAAATACCATCCGGCCATACCCCCCTTTCCATCAAGACCAGCATGAGCGGCAGCCTGCATATAACCGCCAAACATAGCACCGATGTTGCTCGACACATACCACACACCCGCGCGCTTGAAGACTTCGTCGGATCGGTACCAAGAGGAAAGGATGTACAAAGAGCCCGTAGCAGCTGGGGTTTCGAAAAGGCCCATCAAGAAGCGCATGCCATAAATCATTGGGGCGCTGTTGTTGCGGCACTGAACGAATGTAATGATTGACCACAGCGTCTCGCAGATAGGAAGAACCCAACGAGCATATTTAGGTCGGGATATAAGCATCATACAAGGGATTTCCATTACCAGATAGCCAATATTATAGAAAGTAGAGAATAAATTGTATCTATACTATGTTAGCGCCGGACTATTAAAAGAAAAACCAACTTACTCAATGCCCTTGAGGTTGAGTTCTTCTTTCATGCCTGAGTTGTAAGCATTGTTGATGTTGGACTGGTCAAGCCACTTGATGAAGTCTGGGAGCTGTTAGTTTCGCTTATTGACCTAAGTATTTTTGAAATTCTAGAGCTGTCGTACACATTGAACAGCTGAGACTAGTCAGTGATGAACCTAACCAAAGTTTGCAGGCTTACATAAGTGGCAGAATAGTGCGATCCAATTTTCTTAACAGTCTTTTCTCTTCCTTGCTGTAATGACCAGGATACCAATTAAAGATGTAAAGCCAGGCGAGCCAGACGCCCTTGGCTTCCGGTTTGGTTGCCGAACTAACGACAACTCCATTCTTCACAATTGGCTCGGGGTTTTCCTCGGCGTTGTCACCGATATCTTGCCGAGTCTCGGGCTGTCCATTTGAAGGGTGCATCTCAAGACCATTGTTTCTCTGCTGTGAAGTCATTTCGATAGATTTTAAAATGAGGTGGATCGACAATGGTGTTGAACTTGTTGATTGTTCCACCGGGGTCGAATCATGAGGTAATGAGACTTGAGAACGAAGCTTCTCTTGACTCTCTTCTTTTATCTGTAGATCCCGTCCAAGATCTGAATCCGGGGTAGTGGTACCCCGCAATCCCGCCCCTTCAGTTTGAGCTTGGTCTGTCGCCTAAAGCCCTCCGGGGTAAGTCAGTCGGACGGTTCTTCTCGGGGTGCGGAAGAAGTTTAGAGTTTGGTGATCAGCAGGGAATAAGCATGAAAGGAGGCTTGGGTTTTCATTAGACTACAGCTAGATGATCGTAAACCATTTTCGCATCTGCGCGAATTGCGCCAATTGAACATTCCAGCCATGAGCCAAGCTCGGTACTAATTAAATCGAATCCACGGGGTAACTAATACCGGGTAGCAAAGCCCTTGAACGGTTGACTCTCGCCAAAAAAAAATGGTATGAAACTTGAATTGTTGGTCGGCGACACAGAGGAACGAGCCTCATCGCTGTCGAGACGCAGTTTTACAAAAGATTATGGGAGAGTTGCTGTAAAGAAATGAGCTAGTAGGTTTTTCATCAAGTGATTTCAAGATGACTGAAGTTAGTACAATGAATTGTAGCACCGATCAAAAATGGCCGCCTTCCTGTCCCGTCTCGAAGATTCCATCATCAAAACTAATAACGCGATCCATATCTACAAACTCTGCATCAAATAAAATTTGCGGAATCATACCTAAGCCTCCACTACCTACACTGGCGCTCCGCTGTCCTATTTGACTGTTGGCTAGATTGGGCATAGCATCAGAGAAGTATGCGTTCGCTGGCACATTCTGCGGTACGTATTGTGCTTCTGGCCCTCGCATAACAGTAAAATCGGTATCCTGTGGTAACAGAAGCAGCTGGCTAGGGGCATGTGAATACTCACTAGCTAGATGTGCGCTTCCCTTATCGTGATCCAAAGGCCTTGACTCCTGGTGAACTTGTGATCTGGGTGTCTCGATCACAGGCTGCGAAGCTGCCTTTGAGTGGTTTACCTCAGTAGTATAGGCCGAAGGGTCAATACTGAAAGATTCGTCCTGGGTACATCTAGTGTGCAAGTTGATAAGAACGGCCTGATACTTTGAAGCCAAGTTCTCTCGAGGCCCAATCTGATGAGGTCCCGCCCACCGCTTGGCCATGATCTCCAAACTTTCGGTTAATAGCCAGAACTCGGGCGATAGGCAGTCTGTTGCGCAATAACGCCAGTGTAAAAGCAAGACTCTTGCAGCAAGATACACACAAAAAGCAAATTGATTACTCAGGGGACCTGTATGTTGAGCGACTTTAAGATAATGGCTTGTTATTGTGGCAATCTCGATGGCAGCTGCTTGACACGTATCAAGGCTGCAGAAACTGGGAAGCCTCGTTCTGAAACTCCAGTCCAAAGGTGGAAATGCGATGGGTTGGTGTAGCAAGATCATGGACGCATTATGCGTGATGTGGGCTAAGGTGAGATTTGGGTCCATTCTTGACGATTGTTGAGCAATGTTGACCTTCCACTTCTTGGGAAGTAGCATCTTCCAATGCACCAATCGAACATCAAGTTCTTTGAATCTCGTAAGCCAGCTGCTCAGATCCTTGTGGTCCTTGATATTGACCTTTTGCTGGAGGAAATAACTTGTGACACGACTCAATGACTCTGTTGCTTCTATGCAATAAGCAAAAGCTCCAACAGTAGACATGTCAATAGCAGAAGTGGCTGCTCCTGGAGATGTCATTGCCTCAGATGGGGTCATGCTGTCTTCTTCCACTGTAGCTGGCGCACCGCTGGAATATGATGGAAGAAAGGTAATAGGGTTTCCAATGCGTCCTGCCGATTTATCCCAGATGCCAAAGTATGGTGTAGAAACGGGGTCTTCCTTACGCCAAGTTATTCCATCGCATGGTAGACGGCGATTGACGTCGTCGGATGTCAAGCTAGTATTCCAAGCTGTCGTTACTGAACAGTACCGATCCAGGTTAAAAACACACCAGAAGACCCTTCGCCTTTCTTCATCTTCTGTCCAGCTATGCGAAGTATGTAAGGATATGTATGGGTGAGACAAGGATGATCGGTCAGCTTCCTCACGTTCTGTTGTGAGCTGAAGATACTCAACCATACGTGTCAGAGCACCGATGAGAGGCCATGCTCGAATTTCTTCCCCGTCGCCAATCTTATTAAATTGTCAGGAGTAGTTTAGTGATAACACAGATACAAACTTACATCGCGAAAACAAATGATTATCTGAGCCTGTAGATTTTCGACCGACGAGGTCCTGGTGGCTTTGGCGATCACCCAATCCCTCATGTCGTCCTGATCGCAAATGATGCTCTGCATATTCTCGGCGATATGTCTTTGAGGTATATGATGTGATGCAATCAAGATTATAGCATTCAGAAGTGGTAGGAGATTTTCATCGTCGCCATTCTCTTGCAGTCGTTTCCTGAATCGAGCCTCATGTATCATCGGTATCCATGGATGGATTTGTCGAAAGTATGCATCAATTAATCGATCAAGTGCATCACCTTTTGGTAGAGTCTGGTGATTGACCGTAACCCGAGATCTTGGATGCGGTTCGCCGTCGCTTTCTGTCCGACGGCGTTTGCAAATAGGTTCGGCGCTCCGATTTGAAGCACCACTGAGGGATGGGTTGCCAAGTTTACATATCTCTTGTGCAAGAGATAATAACAGGCTCTGCCCGTCTATGGCCTCTTGATGTGAGTTCGTGTGACCTTCCGAGGCTTCCACACAGCGCAAGCTCTCCAATGTTGTCTGTTGTTTTGAAATCTTCCGCTCCAATGCATCTATACCAGTGTTACTAGAGAAAGTTGATATCCAAATTGTATTTACCAAGTCTTTTGTGTACGTTCTCTATGGCACCGGCTTTCATGCCAGACTTGGCACGTTTCGTTTCATAAACGCAATCCTGCCCTGATCATCATCAGCGAGATATTTCAACAGCTTGGAGCAACAGTGCGGGTATACCGGTCTTGCGACAATGCTCACAGATTGGTATCTCTCGCGAGCATCGTAGCTTACGCCTCCTGCAGCTATTGCAAGCAAGACCTACATCGGAGGTTTCAGCATTCTGCTCTGGTTGAGCGGACTTGTCAGGCCCGGTGTTATCCATTGTATGCCCCGGAGAAAGTAAGAATAAACTATCCGAGTCGTGTTTGATTATGGCAGACAATAAGACAAGAGTTCGAATGGCCCCGTGTTGAATAGTCCGGATGCCGCTTCAATTAGCCCGAGACACCGAACACCCCGCACATGACGGACGCCGGGTAGATAGTCTCCCAGTCTCATTGGCTGCATACTTGGCGGAATATGTAGCATTAGCCCGGAAATAATCAATGTAGAGATTGGGATTATCCACTGCTGCCAATTTTGATGGCTGGTCTCGAAATGACGCCAGGGAGCCGACATCGCTTTGGTAATCGGATGCAGATTAACCGAAGTAGGTTCCATTTGCGCTTTCCATTGAAGCTTCGTATCGATAGTGCTGTCGAGATTCTAGGGTATACAGGCTTGTGAATAATCATTCCACTTGACCACGATAGAACATCATGTCCGGATTGACTGGTTTCACCGACAACCCCTTTCGGAACCGTTCCGACCTACTACGAGCAGCTACTGCGCTTATCAAACCACTGGAATCTTACAGATCCACATCGAAAGCCCGTGTCAAACTGTATCCCTCAACTGCGGCAGGATTTGACGATGTTGCCGCTCAGCTCGAAGGCTTCGCACGACCATTATGGGCTTTATCAGCCCTTATTGACGAGGATGCCGAATCTTCAGTATGCTCCTGGATCAAGGGCATCGAAGCTGGAGTAGACCCAAGTAGTCCCGAATATTGGGGCCAGCTGGGATCTTTTGACCAGCGCATGGTGGAGATGGAATCGATAGCTTTCGCATTGTTGACAGAACCCCAGATGATGCTGTCATTCTTGGCATCTGAAGCGATAGCAAATCTGGAAAAATGGCTACAGCAGATTAACGATTTCACTATGCCACAAAACAACTGGCGATGGTTTCGAGTCCTTGTGAACTTGGCATTAACAAAAGTGCTTGGGTCAGATAAAGAAGCAGCGCGAGATGTGATGGATGTGGACTTTGCAGTTCTCGATCAGTTTTACCTCGATGAGGGCTGGTCTTCAGATGGTATTTGGGGCGACGACCGGAAGCAAGCAGACTATTACTCTGGCAGCTTTGCTATTCAATTTGCGCAACTACTCTACACGCGCTATGCGGATGATGACCAGGAAAGAGTTTCCAGATATCGACAGCAGGCAATTG
This sequence comes from Fusarium armeniacum, assembly GCA_013618295.1. NCBI lineage: Eukaryota > Fungi > Ascomycota > Sordariomycetes > Hypocreales > Nectriaceae > Fusarium > Fusarium armeniacum. The sequence continues at coordinate 77,121 of JABFER010000145.1, read as the reverse complement.
AATTTGCGTCAGAGTATTGGAGATACTTTGATATAAACGGTGCCGCTATTCCGTTCGGTCGAAGCATGACCTATCGGTTCGCATGCGGAGCATTTTGGGCCGCTTTCGCCCTCGCCGATATCCCATCTACAGCTTCTCGAGTTAGCTTGGGAACTGTTAAAGGACTCCTCCTTAGGCATTTGCGATGGTGGTCAAAACAGCCCGAGATTTTCAACTCGGACGGTACCATGAATATCGGCTTTACCTACCCCAACATGTACATGTCGGAAGACTACAACTCTAGACAATCAGTTTACTGGTGCCTCAAGTCTTTCGTCGTTTTAGGACTCCCGGCAGATCACTGCTTTTGGACAGTTGAAGAAGAGCCCCATCCGGCGGTAATACTGGTTTCAAACACAGTGGACGCTATCAGAGTTTTGGCACCGCCCTCTCACATCGTATGCAGCTGTCCAGAGCATCATTACCTTTTATCAGCAGGTCAAATGACAACCAAAATGTTCAAAGCTAGAGAGGCAAAGTATGGCAAGTTTGCCTATTCTTCCGCGTTTGGATATAGTGTGCCAACTGGTCCTAAACTTCATCAATTAGCACCAGACAGTACACTGGCTTTGAGCATCGACGGTGGCGAGGCATGGAAGGTTCGATGGCAACCAGTTGATGTTGGCATCGGAACTGTGCTTCTTCAGTCTGAGAGAGGTCGTCATGATCTTCCTGCCATCACCAGCACGTGGAGACCGTTGAAGAAGCTTGACCTGGCCATCAGAACAACTTTGGTTCCATTAGCTTCGCATTATCCTGGATGGCATATACGCGTCCATCACATCTTGGGTCTTGAAACAGCTAGTAGCATCCCGTGGTGCGACAGCGTCGAGCTTATAGATGCATCGTTTGCTATAAGGGCGCTGACTAACGATGGTTATCACGTCCCATCCATCTCAAATATTGATGCAACCAAATTCACTAATGGCTATGCCGTTGGTCAATCCAGTGTTTTAGTCAAATATAGCGGCGGAGCGAGTGGTGTTGTTGACTTGACAGGGAAGATCGACTTCAAAATGGTGGTCGACAGGGCTGAGCCGAGACTTGAAGCAAAGGGACATTTGATTGCGGCAGATCCCAACACCAATCTCATCGAGCAGAAAACCTTCATTCCTTCAATTCGATATTCTCATACATTTGCGAGTGCAGGTGCATCGAACTCAGCTTCAGGGGCTCTATCCTCTGCAATTATTGCCACTGCCGTATTTGGCGTAAGCAGCGTCAACACAGATCAAGCCGACATCGATGGTTTATGGACTACTCGGCCGAGGTTGAGAATCGATGCCGATACAACTAGTGACATCAGTATAACCATACTGTAGAGTTAGGTAATAAAGCTTATGTGTATATGCCCTGTGTCGTTCTGGAGGTTCATGTTTCTTTTTCATTTCGACGAATAGCCTCAACCTCTGGGTATAGCTTAGCAGTTTTACTGTGTCTTCATGCAAATGCGATGCGTCTATCTGAACCAAGAATCTTGCTTTACTACACTGTGCAGTCATATCGTGGATTTCTCGCTTGACTGTGTTAAGAGAATATCGTGATTGGATGAAGTGATGTTCATTTTATTCCCTTGTCATAAAATTATATCACTGCCTGGTTTAAATATTCTCTAAACTAATCCCATGCTCAAAAGCAGGTTTCCAGACTCGACAAGATAATAGTCTCCATACACTAAACCGTGATTAGAATACCTTCTCCTTGCATTCTCGTTGTTGTTGGCCGTTCCGTGCTTCAACAAAGCATCAAAAGTCTCGCCAGGGACTACATCCTCTACTTCAAGTGATGACGTTCCATCACAACCTTTCGTGAATCTCGCCTTCTCAGTAGCAAGAGATAGATCTAAAGTGTCTCTTACGATCATAATGGCCGCATCGAAGAAACGGCGAGATAGCGCGTGTCTACCGAGCGAGGTGAGAGCTTGAGACAGCAACAGCATTCCGTTGGCTGCGATAACACCAGAAGATGAATCCCTTAAAGGATCTTGAGGATTATAAACCGGCGCATCAAAGTCCCAGAGCGGAACGTATCGACACTTTCGGGAGTGGTCACCTGTGTCTTCTGAAAGGTCTACACATGAAGGGGATGTTTCCAGCCGAGATAAAAAGTACTCAGCAGTTCCACACGCTGCGTCAAGAAACTTTTCATCCTTGGTCCAACTGTAGGCTTTTGCGTAGCCAAGAATAGCCCATGCTTGGCCTCTCGACCATGTGGAATCGTTGGCATAGCCCTGTGCCGTCCATCGCCACTTCAAATCTCCTGTCTGCGGAGTAATATTTGCAACGTGGCACGTCGAGTAAAGTTGTCCTTTATATCCATCTTTCACGAACGATTTCGCGCTTTCTGGTCGAAGGTGCGTCTTCAACAACGTTGTCGCATGAGTTGCAGCAATATCAGCCAGCCTCTGCTTCCCAGTTTGGACGGCAGCGTAAAATAGTAGATCAAGGTTGCACATGCTGTCGATAATGACGAGAAGGTTATTTCCAGTGTCAGTGACGGTGATTTCGTTCTTTAAAAGACAGTCCCAACTGCGAATGGCGCCAGCAGATGGGACGTAACGGGTAGCCAAGCTATTGGCCGCTTGGACGATAGAGGTAAGACTGCGCTCATTCCCGAAAAGTTCCCAGTCTCTTTGTAGCGCAGGCATGATAATGAAGCCAATGTCGTGAGTGTCTGTTCTGTGCGCCATGGCGTGAAGCGGTTCAGACCAAGATTTGCATAGAGGCAAAAGGTGTTTTCTGATACTTGTAGCGGATTGGAGTTCGTTATCGACTGGCCCCAATGATGCTAGGTATTTTATCGAACGTTCAAGTAGAGCGTACAAAGTTCCAGGGAAAAAACCACAGGTCCAAAATTCGGGTTCGCGAAATTCCCATTGTCCTTGCTTTGGGCCATGCTGGGGTACAATTTCAGGAAAGCCATCGCGTGCTGGGTCAAGTCTTTGCAGGCCCTGTGACGCGGTACGGTAAGGTTTAGCAAAGATGTTTTCGTCAAATAGCTCAGACAGGATTTTGTGAAGACCGAGCTTTTGGTCATGAATATCCTGTTCCTTGATATCTGCCACGCCTTCGGACCAGGAAGTTTCACTCCCAAATGAATGTTCGTCTGTTGCTGAAGAGGCTGGCGACCCGCTCTGTTTAGGAAACACCATGTTGTCTTGTCAAGAAGAAGATTACTGCAGGATTTGTACTGCAGCGAGCGAATGTTCCAACAACGGGAGCAATGAGCAGCTAGCGTGTAAGTAAAGAATCGTGTGTGTATTTGAAGCTTTGGTCTAACCCCAAATATCCATCCGGAGGAGTTGCCTCTTATACTTCATCATTTGAGCTGATCATTATGAGCTTCCCGATCATTCCGATTGTTTTTGCAACTCCACGTTTGAGACTCCGTCTCATTGTAGTAACGGAGCATCTAGCGCGGCCTTCGGACGAAGTCAACAACACATGGACCACTTTGGGAAAAGCCCCCGGCCGTGATAACCGGAAATAATACCGGCGATGCGATGGTAGATAAGATAAGATAACTCGGGCCGAGATACTTCCGAGCAGGGATATCGTACGTGCTCCTATGTTGTTCCGCCTCCAGTATCAATAGGGTAAGCAGTCAAGAATTTTGGTGACGTGAAGGAAACCCATTGACTTGTCACTCTAGCAAGGATTAATGATCTTCACAGTTCGAAGCGGTCAAGTTTATATTTGCTTAATTTTCAAATGAAGGTTGATCGATTGTTGAAACAACACTACGATCGAGGCCAGATACACCCAGCCTCCAAAGCTTTCATTTTGAACCCAGCGTGTATGTCGTCTAGACCTAGATAATAGTCAAGTACCGCAACCTCCAGGGCACATATCATTAGGGGAAACCAGAGTCAAGTATCTCCAGAGGTGAAGATTCACGAGATGTCGATAGATTTTTCCAGTCCAATTTCTCAAACTTTCTGTCGTTAAAAAGCTCGAGTAGAGCATCGCCATCCCTCGAGACTTCCAGATGTGACCAAGGTGCTTAGGTCCGCATCAGCCATGAGCCAAGCTCGGCACTAACTAAACCGAATGACTTCATCCCTTTACTATACTATACTGATTAGTTAACTTTAATTTAGCTCTACTTAATGTCTCAGCACACCTCCTTGCAATATCACTCTTCTTTCCCAGGATCCATAGTATCTTAATACACTCCTCTCCCCTACCTAATCTCTCCTCCAATTCGTCTCTACTAGCTTTATTAACCTGCAAAGTTTCGATCGCCTCACCCATCCAATAGATTGCCGCCTTCGAAAATGCTCGTATCAAGATTACAGTCCAAGGCTCGGTCAGTATCATACAAGAGTTAATAGCGTGATGAAACTCTGATAATGTAGGGACTATAGATGTTGCTTGAGTGTTGTCTGGCGCAGTCATGCACGCTAGGTCTGAGAGCTCTATTGCGCTTCGCTTGCGGATTCGCATTATCCATTTGCAGTTTGTTCGCGCTTGTATTGCAGAGGGTACGCCGATCGCCGACTTGTCAATGTGCGAGATTAGGTCAGCAAGGAGAAGAACGCCGAGATTCCAGTGGGCGCAGATGCATATAAACCAGCTCTGTATACGGCCTGGAATAGAGTTATAATTCTGTAAAAGTTCTCGAAAGAACTTGCCACTATGAAAGTTAGCACTGATTAAAAAAGCATCGCCTCGATAGACAAACTTACTATATCGTGTTCCAGTATTGATAGAGGCTTATAGAGCGTTCAATAAACTGCTCTATCTTCTCCCCAGACTCTCCTATCTGTACAAGATTCTGTAAATGCGCAATATACCGAAATATAAGTACTTTAACTGGCGCAGATCTCGTAACTGCCTCTGCGGCTTCTTCATACGAACACGGCCAATGGAAACTTCGTCTTGGCATCTCGAGACTGTCCTGTATAAAGAAAGCAACATTCCAATCTATATCGGCGCCGCGCGTATCATTATACTGACTCTTCGCATCAAGAACAACAAGAGGTCGCTCGCTCATGGTCGAACTAACGGTGTCAAACATGACGGTGAGCCAGTGTAGCAGACTTACAGTCCCACAGTCCTCGCTGCTCATAGATACCACTGGATTTGCGCGCTTGCGACCTTTGGTGAAGCCTTTACGCTCGGCGTCATATCGGTATTTGAGAGTTTGCATACGGCGTGCTGCGCGTTCCATGAACACGGGTGGACCGTCGCTTTCGATAATACTCGCAATTTCGTCGGTGACGGACTGCATATCGTATATGTCGTCGAACCGATCGGACGCATCGACGTTGCCGGCCGCTAGATCCTCAAAATCAAGTGGTTTTTGGGTCAGACCGAAGATGACCTCAGCGCAGACGACGCGGTATGAATCCACGTCTGCGACATCATTCAGCGCGCGTCTTGCCTGATCCCAGGTATTCCGCTGGAGATAGCGATCGAATTCATCCTCAAAGTCATCCATGCGATTATTTAGATGATTATCTTCTGCAATTCTGTCTAGTGAATAATATCGTTCTCGGTGGCGTCGCGAGCCTTGAGCCCATTGTGTTGCAAATGCCATGATGCAGAGGTGCAGAGCCTTGGAAATTGCCGAATCTTGCTGGCGCGTCAGGCGGATCAATTGGTTTGATTGAGCCGTGTGGTCGAGATTTATGGTGCGGCGGAGGATTCTGTTGGTCCACGAAGACCCCCATTCAGCGAGGGTGGCTGGTTGAGTCAAGTTCTCCCGCCGCCCGAATGGACATGTGACTTCATTTAGCCAGCATGATAGGTTATGCTCCAGCACGTCGTGATAGATTTGCAAAAGACTCGCTGAAATCATCTGGTTGTTGGATTTTGTCATCATCGATTGATCCATGCTGAAGGATGACAACGAACTACTCCGTGTATCACTCCATGCAGTTGAAACACGACGTCTTTTGCTTCTCCAGTTATTGTCATCATTTTCCCCATTCGAGAGGTATGTATCAATAGACTGTGAAGCTCCCATAGGACTAACGATAGTGTTTTGTGCAACGGAAGCAGCGTCGAATTGCAGCTCGAGCGGGACTGTCGAGTCCTCGAAGAGATCCCACGAACCCGCTAACGATTCTTCCGATGCATTTGAATCCTCAAACTGAACAAATCCAAGGTCCGTGTCCAGCGTCTCAGGCGGTTCAGACAGAAAGTCAAATGGTAGCGCATCGAGTGAATTGTCCAAAGACAAGGCGACGTTTAGGTTGGGATCAATTTCTGAAAAGACTGACACGGCGGGTAGGGACAGTGAAACGGAAGATTGACCAGGTGATTGAACATCAAGACCATTATCGTTCGAAACTGCAGAATTGGAACTTGGGGTACCGCGCGTGTTTTCAGTAGACGTTGATTTTCGTCGCGTACAAGTTGAATCCCGTCGTGACGGCACAACACATTCAATGCCTCGTTCGCCCTGTGCAGAAGCTGCCAGAGCATACGAAATTTGGATCTGCGTCCAAGCCCAATTCATGGTACATTCTTTGTGAGTCCTCGTGCAGTGCGAGCAAGGTGATGACTGCGCTAGGGGAGCTAGGGGTGTCATTGTCAGCCATTGGGAATGTGAAAGACAGTGAAGCCAGGCTTACGTTTTTCGCCTACAATAATCTTGCTATCGTGAATCAGGTTCATGTCATTCGCAAAATCCAACGGAGGCGCATCGCAGCGCCTCTTTGACTTTCTGCACTGATCGCAGGCAAATTGCGTTTTCTTCATGGCCGCAGTAGTTGTCAGATATCATAAATAGGTAAATAGTAAAGTAGAGACGAAAAAATGCGGTACAGCAAAAGTGGGCGAGGCGTTTGGTAAAGAATTGGCCCTCCCTTGTAGAAATCCAATTGCCAAACCTCAGCTGAGCTCCGGATCTCCGGATTCCACACCCACCTTATCAGAGCGTTTCCCCGCGTTTTTTACCTTTTTGGTTTAGTTTACGAATTCAAATTAAGCGATCCCTGGAATATGCTGGTTGGAACTTGAACCGCCTCACTGATTCACCGAGGGATGTAGATCGAGATGATCACTTTCTGGACGGCCCCATGTCGATTGAAGTCACTGCATAGGCCTGCGTGTGCAGAGTGAGGTTCTCGAGTTGCAATGTAGTGAATTCCTTGTTCTTACTCAACTGCTGTAAAACTGGATTTCACCCCGCATAAAACATGTACTAGATAGACTTATAAACCTCCGTTTCAACATCAGCCCAAAGACCCAAGACTTTGGCGTCGGCAAATGGCAAAATCTGCGTGCATACAATTCCTCCAACTCCGTGTTCAACATCAGCCCACCACCAGAGATTAGCTAGGCCAGCCCACTGCACTGTACTCTTTGATCGACCCGAGAAGCCACCATTCGTAAGCATAAATGTCAGTCCCCAGCCCTACAAGTGACAATAATTGTCAGTATAACCTATATACGATATGCAAAGGATGTCATACCTGTGGTGGATTTCCATCGACGGGATATAGCTCGCCAATTGGGTTACTGAGATCTGGTTTGGCAGCTGGGATAGGCTGACGGCTGAAGTTGGGGAACTTCTCGATGCTGTTACTTAGCATGAGATCGACAGTTTCCTTTCTGAGAATCTGGGCGCCTGTCTTGGGATATGTGCCGCCATTGAGGAGAAGAGTGATGATTTCTGTATAATCAGCATACAATGTCGGTAACACCGCAACGTATACGTACTGCCGTATTCTTGGGGCTGTGCAAACGTCCCTGCGCCGCCGGAATGGAAGATTGAATCGATTTCGGTGGCATCCTCAGCCACGAGAGGAAGACGCTGGAGATGGTCGCGAGTTCGCAGTGTGCCATCTGGGTCTCTTTGATGCATGTAAGCCAACTTGGAGCGCATCTCTTTACCAGGAAGCATAGACATATTATTGATGCCCATAGGCTGGAATACGTTCTTCTGAAGATAATTGTTCAAGCGTAAACCACTGGCTCGTTCAACCGCAATACCAGCCCAGTCAATACCAGTCTGTTATATCAGCCAAGTTCATATAAATGACACAAATCACTTACACCATATTCCCAGCCTTCACCGGGCTGGAAAAGCAGAGGAAGCTTAGTAATGTCTTCGATGCGACCAGAAAACTCATCAGTACCAGCAGGATAGCTCCAATCTCTCAAGCGCTCATTAAAAAACGTATAACCAAACCCAGCTGTATGTGTTAGTAGCATGCGTAAGGTAATAAGGTTCTTCTTATCCTCGAAGCTGCCATCAGGCTTCAAGACTTTGAGGCTCTTCAATTCAGGAACCAAATTCTCAAGACTTTCTCCATCGTCTAGCTTCAGCTTGCCCTGCTCTACAAGCTGCATGCACGCAATGCCAGTAAGCATCTTGGTGCAGGAAGCGATCCAGTAGACATGATCTAGTGTCATAGGCTCATTAGATCCACGACCAATACCACGCACACCTGCTGCGTGTGCAAATATTTCACCGGATCTGTCAACAACGATAACGGTCGCACCGGGAATACCGGTCTTTTGGTCGGCGCATGCATTGTCGATTATGTTGCGGATCTTGGTGGTTGCTTGGGTATCAAGAGGCATATTGGCAAGTGCAATTCTGGAGTAGCTTGGAGGGTGCGGGATGAATTACTACAGAATGCTATAGCTTATTTAATACGGTGATGAAGCTATTTATACTGCTAGCTGGCATTGCTCACGCGCGTTTGATTGAATGAAGCGCCGTCGCTAACTTGCCTGGGCTTGTGAAGCCGTCTATGAAGGTGACATGGCATTCGACAAAATATTTCCTCTTACGGAACACAGCTTTATTCTGTCAAGCCTCACTCCCCGCCAACGCCGCTGCCGACGCAGCCTAACCTATTCAGACATCACAAACATGACCCTCCAGTTTCCCGAGGGTGGCGGGCCCGCACCCGCAGATACGAGTGCACAGACGAGGGGTAAATTCGTCAAAAGCAGTTGCTTGAGTGCTCAGCACCTAAAGTCCCAGGAAGCGGCGCCGCGAGCGCTCGGCAGTTGAGGGAATCCGTGACGTGTGGGGTAAAGTCCGGGGTAGATCATGCGGGGAAGATCATATGCCGTGACGTCGCCGAGTCTAGATGTGTTGTATTGCTTGAACGAGTTGTTATGTGGTGTGACGAGGCGGACGCGGGCACGCTGTTTGTGTAACGCGGAAAGGAGCCTGGAAATCATGATTTTTACCGTGTGATTTCGAAGATATGATCTGATTTAATTTAATGGGTGAAGGATGCGTGGAGCTTGAGGTTTATAAAGCTGTTGGTATATCCCGATATGTTAGTCTAGGCTTTCAAACACAAAAACTCAATCACTATCTTACAACACAAATCCACAATGGGCGAGAATATCCCAGTTCACAAGAAGTTCAACACTGAGCTTACGGATTACTCCGTCGAGCATCATGGCGATCAAGGTGTCTATGCCGACAATCTCGAAGTAGACGCTCTCGTTGTCGGTGCTGGCTTCGCTGGCATCTTCATGCTCAAGACTCTTCGTGACAAAGGTTACAAGACTGTTATCTACGAGGCCGGCAACGACACTGGTGTAAGTCAAACTTAATTTCACAAGCTCATTGCTTGATCTGACAAGACAGGGCACTTGGCGATGGAACTGCTACCCCGGCGCTGGTGTTGACTCTGAAGTGCCCGAATATGAATTCCAGTGGCCAGAAGTCTACAACACTTGGACCTGGCCATGCAATTATCCTACCTATAAAGACCTTCGTGCATACTTTGACCACGTTGATAAGGTCCTTGATATCAAGAAGGATATTGCTTTTAACACTGTTGTTGTTAAAGGCAATTTCGATACTGAGAGTGGACGATGGCACATTCGCACCGCTGATGGTCGTGTTGCCAAGGCCAAGTATCTCGTCTTGGGTACTGGATTTGTAAGTAACCCCAAGTGTCGCTGAACATGTCGAAAATGGCTGACATTCTAGGCTGCTCGTCGATATATCCCCGACTGGCCAGGTATGGACAAGTTCAAAGGCGTGATCCACCACTCGTCCTTCTGGCCCGATGAAAAAGTCGACGTGACTAACAAACGTTGCGCCATTATCGGTACCGGCGCGTCAGGAGTCCAGATCACACAAGCCTGGGGTCCTGAAGCCGGACACCTGAAAGTCTTCCAGCGCACCCCCAACCTCGCCGTTCCCATGCGGCGCAAGTATCCTTCAGCAGAGGAACAAAACGCCGCCAAGAAGTTCTACCCCGAGCTCTTCCGCTACCGCGAAGAATGCTTTGCCGGCTTCCACTACGACTGGTATGAGAAGAACACCTTTGACGACACCCCCGAGGAGCGTGAGAAGTTCTACGAGCAGGTTTGGGCAGATGGCGGCTTCAGATACTGGGTTGCCGTGTACAAAGACAACCTGTTCAACGCCGAGGCGAACAAGGAATCATACAGGTTCTGGGCCAAGAAGACGCGCAACAGGATCGGCGACCCCAAGAAGAGGGATCTTCTTGCGCCGCTGGACATGCCGCATTACTTTGGCGTCAAGAGACCCTGTCTTGAGTATGATTACTACGAGCAGTTTAACAGAGAGAATGTGGATGTTGTTGATATCAGGAACAACGCGATCAAGGAGTTTACCGAGACGGGTATTACTTTGGAGGACGGAACGCATCATGAATTTGATGTTATTGCTGTAGCGACTGGATTTGTAAGTCACCGGAAGAGCTTTGATGGACGACGCTAACTTTTATAGGATGTTGTCACTGGCGGTAGGTGCGATTTGATGACAAATGGGTGATTTTGCTAACAGATCCAGTGATGACACAGCTTGGCCTCGAAAGCATTTACGACACCAAGCTTGAAGAGGAATGGAAGACTGGCGCAACAGTGAGTAACCCTTTAGACACTTTCTTCAATACATACTCACAAGTGCAGACCTACCTCGGTGTTTCTACCCCTGGCTATCCGAACATGTTCCATATCTACGGTCCCCACGGCCCGACCCTTCTCAGCAATGGTCCTACATCCGTCTCCGTACAAGGCCGCTGGATTGTAGACGCCATTGACAAGATGACACTTAATAACATTAAGTACATCAATCCCACTGAGAAGGCCAGTAAAGAATGGAAGCAGCATATCCTCGACCTGAATAATAAATCTCTCTTCCCAACCACACGCTCCACGTAAGTAAATACCCAACTCTGATAAACAAGTTTATACTAACAACGGTAGATACATGGGCGGATCAATTCCAGGCAAGATTTACGAGCCTGTTTGTTACTCTGGAGGTATTCCAAAGTATAAGAAAGAGATTCGCGCTGCTCTTGATACTATGGAAGGTTTTGAGGTTGTTAAGAACTAGGTGTCATTCGCATGCGCAGACAACATATGCGCAGACTGGATCACGTCCGCTGGCTTGATTTGTTTTGCTCAGATGTCATCGGTTGATCTTTACAGGAAAGGATTTGAGGCGGCTATAAAAAGACAGGTTTAGTCAATTCTCCATGTTGCAGCAGCAACTTGAAGTCACTATAGAAGCTGTTACAATTGAATCTGTCAATAAAATATCCTGTGCATTCTTGTGAAAAATGTCTTGTTAGTATAGGGTTAGCAGTCTCCAGCTGAGACAAGCCCCTAACTAGGGATACGTTATCTTATTCCCGGTAATTTAAGTGTAGGAAACGTCTATTTTTAGTAATGGCCGCCAGTCGCGTCATGAACCCCGCCCCGCGTCAAATGTCGTTAGCCCAGCTTCCTTCATCTGTCATTGATTGATGTCCAACAACACGACCCAGGTCACAGTATGCCTACAGTCAAGAAACCGTGTTTAGAGTGCAAAAGTAGGACCCCGGAGTCCAACAGATAGTCCATGACTGACGGTGGTCAATAACTCCAGATAAGCATCTCAAATGTCGGTGACTCTCTATCCACTATGAGACGATTCTTACGGCTGATCGCTTATACTTAGGTGACCAAAATTTGGAACGCTGCCATCGATGCGAAACTAAAGGCTTAGAGTGTGTCCGCTATCGTGGTCGCCAGTTCAGGCAAGGGTCATCGGCAAAGTACGACGCGCAGTTCTCAGGGAATCAGAGTTGGGTTAACAGCAACGCCAAAGAGTGTAAGTGTCTTTCCTGGACACAGATAAGCTGGTTTACTGATTTGACCGCTGCCAAGTTCGTCTCCAGACTGGTCCTCGACGCCCTATAAAGAAGATCGCCGTTGACAATCAGACTACTTCATCGAATTCGACAGCAGACACACCTGCCAGCCAGTCGCAAAACAACCTCTCTGATGATGGCTTTACACGAGACACTGTGGCAGCAGTACTGCAGACTTCATCTCATACTGATACAACAATGCTAGGCAGCCTGTCATCTTTTAGAGACAATCAAACTCCTCCACCTCTTCCCCAACCTTTTCGAAGCAATCTCGATGTTTCTCAACGGGATCCCTCTTGGGGTGGTCTACTACATACACTTGACCCACCACAGAGAAGAGACTTACCGTTAGAAGGCATCCAGGAAGCTTGCCTCCTACGATACTTTATTGAAGATTTATCACCCTGGGTACTCATCACTCATCCTTCGTTCCTGTATACGGTTGCTAAAATATTCAGTTTGACCTCGTTGACCCTCAACGACGCTACCAACTTATCGTTCCAGAAAGGGCACGTCGCTATCCTCCTCTTCTCAACGCCATCTTAGCCATGTCTTCTCGCCACCTCTATCGCCTAGAGAAATACAAAACACCCCAGGGAATTATCTACCGCGGCCAGCCTCTACCAAATCTTAGTCCCGGGTCAGCTGTGGAATACATGCTCAAATGCATCTCTGTTCTCAAAGACTTCCATACCACACAGGATGGAGAAATCAGAGAGCTTATCGTTACTACAGCTGTCATACTGCGTCACTTTGAGGAATTGGACGACCATGATCAGGAGACGACACCTGGAGGAGACTTTGACGAAGGTGTCAACTTCTTAGCAATTCTAAATGCAGTTCTGCGAAGCTTGACGGCCGATGACTTGAGCCATCATAGGGAATTGCTTAATGCTTCATACTGGATTGCTTTGAGACAAGAGGTTTACTACTCCTTACTGAAGGGTTACTCACCGCAAATTGTAGAGCCACCTGCAGAGTGGGTTGACATATCGCCCGCAAACAAGCTAGTTTCCCATACGAATCAGGTTGCAAAATGGTTGTTCAGTGATAGATCCAAAACTGGGTGGCGTGAGTATGCAATTCACATATTTATGAAACATAACTGACTTGAAGAAGAAAACCTTAAGGAGAAGGAGGAGTATTTGGACGAATATGTTACAGGCCGTTTCGCGCCCATACTATACCGACCACCCGATAAAGTCTCAGGGGAGGTATTTCCGACGATGTGGTTCGCTTCACCCATTGCTCTCACAGGCATGCAGCACATGATGATTGCAAAGATGATACTAATAGCCGAATCACCGTTTCTATCGTGAGACCTCTTTTCAACTCTGTTATTGAAGTATCTGCTTATTTTATTCAGTCAAGAAAAGGACGTCCGCGCTGCATATCGCGAAGCAGAAGGGAAAGTAAGGGCCTTGGTTCTAGAGGTTTGTGGTACAGCCGTGCAACATCCGGATATAGAACCAGGTCTCGTAAATGCTACTTTGGCTATACAAATGTATGGGAGTTATTTCACTGATCCGTGGGAGAGAGAGGCTTTGCGAAGGACGGTAAGGATGTTTAAAGAATGCCAAGCGTGGCCTTTGCCTAAAGTGTTGAGGACATTCCTATAAGAGCTCTGCAATTGCAGTAACTTTATTTTATTGATTAGCTGGAAATCTTTGTACCTCCTTTGTGTAGTACATATAAAGGATTAATACATTTTTCCAATGGCCATCTGCTTGCAGTATTCATGCAGGTATTTACCCACTGCCTTCGTCAAATCTTGTTGATCGTTGTCTTCCGTGACCGTTTAGTTTTCGCTTGAACCTACATTTCCAGCTGTATCTGTCATCCTTTCATCCGATAAAAATACGCAGTCCTAATGCTGGTTTCGAGCCTCGATATCGACAGGTCCGCCGCCCTCTGTCTCCTTTTGCTTTATGGCCCAAGCCAATTCCTCGTCAGCCTTTGCCGCCCTCTTTTCATCTTCAACTCCAAGCTTGACATTGTGAAAAAGATAAACCATCAATAGAAGCAATCCCGACACACAAACTGATCCTATCGCAAGTGTTTGCTGTGTCTGGCGGTAACACGTATCGATAGCGTCCCTATCAACAGTACCAGCCTCATATCCACGGGCGACAACAATGGAGCCGAAGATCTTACGACCTTCTTCTTCCCCAAAGTACGCGATGAGCTTTCGTGGCAGTAGAGAGTTCCAGATTGCGCCACTAACGGTGACACCAAGATTGGATCCGAAACCGAGAGATGAGAGATAGATAGCTGTTGCAATGGCAACTTGTTCGTTCTCTAGGACAGCCTGGAGGGAGACTTGAAGTGGTACCTGGGTGAAGCCACGTCCAACACCAAGAAGTGACTTGGATGTGATGAAGGCGACTTCACTGGCGATGTGTGTACCGGAAATATTGGTCAGGTAGATGGGAAGTCCTGCAGCCAAGATGATACACACAACCCCAAATATAACTAGCGGTTTCGTGTTCTTGATGAATTTGAGGGAAAGGCCAGCGGCCAACGCTCCCACGTTGTAAGCGACTCGTTGAGCATTGTCTACTCGCGTCGCTGCACCAGGGGAATAGTGTCCTGCCACTTGAAGGAAGCTTGAAAGGAATGGCCGATAGATGCTGTCGGACATGGCGATGATGATAACCGATCCACAAGCAATCACAACGTTGTGTTCCCGGATGGTGCGGTAGGGAATGATGGGATTGGAAGCGAACTTGCCGTCCCAGGCGAGGAAGCCGACAAATGTCAGAACACCAACTATGATGAGAACAATAGAAGAAGGTCTACTCCAACGATCGGTGTTACTGCGGCCAGTAAGGGTCAGAGGAAGCAAAGTCATGGCAAGACCAGCGACTAGTAGAAACGCGCCAATGAGGTCTAGCTGCGATCCGACATGCTTGATCTTGCCTACTGGTCCAGGAGCAGCACCATGCATAAACGAAATCTTCTCGCTGAGCAATCCAAGTCGCTTCGCTCGACGGTTCATCCAAACCATAATTCCAATTGTAGGAATGGCAGTTGCGGGTAAGATGATGGACCACATGCCAAAGCCCCATCTCCAAGAAGAGTTGAGAAGGATGTGCTCGCCCAGGTATGTTCCTCCGTATAAAGTCGGGATAGCGGTAAGCGACTCGGGGAGGGTAAAGAGGATACCTCTATTGACGAGAGTCGTTATATCAGCTATGAGGATTTGCTGAAATATATTCCAAGCGGAATCACCTAGGACGTCAAAGATCGATCCAGCCTGATTAACAGTTAGCTTTTGGATACACATAGCTGAGACTGCTGTACCAAGAACGTGTCGACGTTGCGGCATGATGCATACATGGCATTGCCGATAGCCATGGCTAGTGCACCACCTGCGAAGCCCTGCGGCCGACCAAAATGCTAAGAGGAGCAGGTTAGTAACCTTCAAATTTTAACTTCCAGGTTTTCATACATTGGCAAGTTTAGCCAAGAGCGGATAAGACACGATTCTCATGATTCCAGCGACGATTGACCCTGTGGCTAGTAAAGAGTGTGCTTTGAAGTGGCTCGTCGCATATGGTTCGTATACATTCTGGGTGTAAACTGTCAGGTTCATGAAGAAGTTCATGAGTAGAAGACTGGTAGTTGTCAGCATGAGTTGAAACCTGGGTCAAGACGGGCCTACCAGCCAATTGCGATGCTCAGAGTTTTGGTAGTCCATAGCTTTCTCACGGCTTCATTGGCAGATCTGGGTCTTTCAACCTGTTCTGCGGAGTCTTCACCATGTTGACTCATTTCGTGCGCCATGTTGAGCTGTCAGATGGCAGAGGACGACAGGGAAAAACCTCACAAGAAGAATTTTTATTGCTTATCTGGGATGCCCGACTCTTAAATGTCAAATAATCACCTCACCCACACCGGCACTTTTTCCTAATTCTCTCACTTCGGTACGGTTATCGCGATGATCTTTTCTCATCATGGTAAGGAGAGCTGATTGATAGCACGGCTTGGCATCAGACCCTTCCTCGTTTAACCATGTCACTTGAACTTAAATGTAGGCCGTGGACTGCAAAATTTGGACTGCCAAGACACTATCACGTAAAAGGTTGAGGGGTAAGTTCGTTTGGAAGAGATTAGATGTCAGAGATTATCAGACTGATGGGATCTTATCTGATGACACATTGTCGTACCACTTGAACATGGATTAAGCTCAATGGACAAGGTTAAATTGAGCTAGTAAGAAATCACTCAACTCACGCGTTCCAATAGGAAGTAACTACAAAGTTTAGAATTATGAGCCATTAAATAACGAGTCTATCTGTTTATTTACGAAACTCAACCACCAATGGTGTCTTGTCCACTTCTTCGACAGAATCAGACCCGAGATTTGCACTGTAACGGACATCTGCTCCCCACTGGGCAGTATAGATTGTACTCCACGTCTCTCCGTTCGGCACACACTCAGAGCCACAGACCACTGCAGGAACACTGCATTGCAGATAAACACCTGTAGCTTCAGGGACTTGGCATGTGATTTTAACCTCTTCGGAAGTTGGACCTGTGCTGCATCTGACCAGGCTGGCGAGGCCGTTATCATCTCCAAAGTAGCCACAGATAGGCTGCTCGTTATCAAGCATCAGATAGTGGGTGACGGGATCAACAGCAAAGAAAGCGTCGGAAAAGTCGCCTTGGCTGTTGTCATAGAGAAGAATTGCGTATCCGCTTCTGTCGGCTAAGAGAGGTAGACCATCTGTAGGGCCGCCTTGGGCGAAGACACGGAACAATGGCAAAGCGGTGGTTGTTGGGACAGTAGTCGTCGCCTCAACTGTGGTGGTAAGATCGAGAGATTCCGGAACTGTACCAGATGTCACAGTGGTCTCGGCGGTGCTCGCTTCGGTAGTGGCAGTTTCGGTCGCGGTAACTTCCAAGGTAAAGGCGGTTTCATTGACAGTCGTATCTTCAGTTGTGACAGCATCGGTTGTAGTAGTGTCGGTTGTAGTAGCGTCGGTCGTAGTAGCATCGGTCGTAGTACCGGCAAATATTGCTGAAGAAGCCAAAGATGATACCAAGGTCGACGTTTCTGATCCTACCGTGGATGGAACGGATGAAGAGTTCAGCCCTGGAACAATTTAATCAATCGGTCGTATTCGTATGGACTATGCAACTTACTCGAAGATCTGGGTTTGCAGACGCTCCCAGTCGCAAAGTCGAGACCAACAAGGCCTAGGGCCAACGAATGGAGGATGCTGAAACGCATGGCTGAAAAGACCTTTGTAGCGAGTGACTTAGGTGGGAATGCTCGAGGAAGGGTAGTAAAACAACAAGGGGGAAAAGCTCCCATTATAAAGAATTTGTTTGCTTTTGTTCTTAAATGAACCTCTTGTGCTAGTGCTGTTGGTCCTTGAAGGATTATCGATAGTTCCTGTTAGTGACTCGAATAGCGTGTTCTTAGTTGCTCCGTAAAGTCTTATTGGTTAGTTTGCGAGCTGAACACGTTCGATCCTTTCTAACTCCGAATAAAACTAAATAAGCGAGACACTTTTAAATTCTAGTTAACTTTGTTTGCTTCTTGAGTTGTGTTTAAACATTCCCGTGACTTGTAAAATCAAACGGCAAAGTCGTAAATCGGATCGTAGCTTCAACTTACAGCTACTCAAGGGTATGTTCGCCTGAGCGGGTAGGCTATCATACGCACCTATGGGGCCAGGCATTCAACTTTGTTGGTAGACCTTATTTTCCCGTTTCAGACTGATTTTGTTGGTAGTATATAACTGCTGACGGTTACGAATAATTCGAATTGGCTTTTCTATTATATAACTGATCAAATAAAAAGCCATGAGCCATCAAGAAGTGAAAGCTCATCAAGCCAGTTACCCTCCTGATAACTCATTGACGTCCCCGACGCTCCTGAAGTTATATGTGGAGAGTCTGCTTGGCATTGTACAGAGTCAAACTTTTCCCATAAAGTTTCCAGAACTACTGTTGCATTTTTTGTGTTTGCGCAGTGTCCAATTTGCCAGATCCGTTCCAGCGTTTTCCTAGCCCAGTCTCGGCTTTTCAGATCAATGCTTGCTGAACCAGCTATAAAGGTTGGCCAGATCAGACACTTCAAAAGATTGTCATCTTCCCGCTGTAAGAATTCATATCTTTTAATGAGATCATCGACTAGTAATGGCTGCAAAAATGAAACGTCTCCGGTAAGATGGAATAAGATTTGAGAAGCGTAGATCTCGGCCGCGAGTTTCCAAATAGTCCCGAGCTGTACTAGATCTGAATGTGAGATCAATCGGTTCGATGCCAAAACTTCTGTTGCCCATGACGGGATGTCGTATGTTTGAAGATATCGCAACGCGTCAATAAGATGTTTGGCACCCATGATTCTCGACGCTACCATACTGTTAAATCGCCGCTCAAGGGCAAAAGTTTCAATGACTGAAAGGATAGCAGCAGGGCATCCAATGGGCGTTGAAAAGGAACTATCGCCCGGTTGTGTCGATGGGAGTGTGGATTCACTATTGAAAACTCCAGGTTTTGCGAGAGACGAACCGAGAATCTGGAAACTACCTTCGTGTTAGATGAGTTTTCAATACTGGCTAAGTGATACTTACGTGAGGGCTTCATTGAGCAACGCTTTGACTTCCCTATCATCTCCCAAGGACCCAGTCATTGATTGACGTTGAAGCATCTTCTTGGCCCCATCGAGATGAACATTCCAAGCTCCGGATCCACTTTCAAAAACGTCAAGGATAGCTAGAAGCACGATGGCAATGACAATATCACTGCAATCCGCGACTTCGTGCATTGTAAGAGTAAATGACACAAACTTGAGGCACAGGTCTTTGGTCCGAAAATAATATGCCATCAGTGTTGTTCTGGACATTTCTAGACTCGCTGCAGGAGACTTTGGTATAATGGTCGAGGATGACTGATCATTGGATGAGCTAAGACTTTCAAGTAGAGGAGAGTCTGTAAGATATTGAACATAGTGGCATGATGCTACGGTGACGATAGCGGTAGATACTGCTGGAGATCTGATTCTGGTAATGACAGCACGATAAGGATTCGCGTTGTGATCTTGCAATACCAAATCGATACATATCTTCTTTGAGACTAAAGAACCAATGAGTGGGGAATCAAGCAAAGCCGAACAAAGAGAACTAACAATAATCGATAAAGAATCGGGTCCTCTGATCTAGGTCGGCGAACAGGGGCTCCGTAAGAGTTACTGGTACTGGGATGATACCAAGGGGCATAGTAGCGTATGCGGACTGGTCGAGTTTTTCAGAAGACGATTCGGACTCTCCAAACGAACGGTCCCTCATCGGTCCACGTCGAGCCACACCTTTGACCCATGTCAAAGGCTTTTTGTAACCAAGACATTGGACTCCATGACCCCAGCACTTTTGACAAGTTGGAGTACCTCCGTCGCACTTGAGGCGGCGCTTCTTACATGTCCAGCATCGACTGGGCGTCTTTGAGGTACTCATGAATTATTTTGCAACGAGGGGTATTGAGTCTTCGTTGGGAGAATTAAGTGAGGTCAGTTTGTGAGTTGAAGCTGATCATTGGGTGTATCATTCCCGGGTCTACTCCGCAGATGCCGAGACTTGTCTGCGTCAGAGACCCACTAAATTTCATTTATTTACTGCATTGGATCTAGCGTGAATGCCACCCTGAATCGTGTCTACAAACATGACATTGGCTATCGCAGACTTGGTCCATGAACGAACATTGGGTGACACATGCTTCTCAACTGATGGATGATTCACGCAACACCCGATTGTGTAGGCATGATTATAAATACAATGTCTGTATTTGTGGGCATGTCATGTTCTCCGAGACTAAATGGTTTTTTACTATTCCCACGGCTTCATCAGCGTGTTAGCCTCCAGCTTTTCAGGAAAGTCAACAATATGTGTAGAATGGCACCACGGCTTGTTTGACTCCTCCTGACGAATGACGGAAGCAAAACAAGAAGTCCACTTGTTTCGAGGGAACGCCCTGTTGATATTATCGCGAGTGGCCTCATCCACCCAACTGCCATAGTCTTCAATGCCCTCATAAACTCCAACGTTATCGTAAAGCGTGGCAAGTTGGATCAGTTGACCAAGAAACGTAATAGTGCCGTCCACACCCACATCCTGATGGCGAATGATGGCCTCAGCGACAGCTTCAGCTTGGTCGGTGGTACCGCCAAGCACCTTGAGAACTTCCATGGCCTTTATACCGCCATAGAGATCGAAAGACATGCGTGTGGATGTGAAGAAAGCTTTAGCTGTTCCGATGTCATGCAAAAGACAAGTGAGTGCCCAGGTAGACGTCGACAAAGCTTCAAAATGCTCGGGCAGCAAACGCTTTGCAAGAATATTTCCTTCGTAACGGGTCAGCCATCAATTCTGTGTATTTAAAACACGAAGCGTACCCCAGTAAAAGACTCGCATGGAGTGGTTATAAGCTTCAGGGCTCAGACGCGCCTTGGCAAAGCCCTGGGCTTCAGCGACGAGCTTGTCATCTGATGGAAATTGAATATCCTCTGCCTTGTAGGTAGGAACTTCTGCGAGTTTTCCCACAGAATCGAGGATTTCCTTGGCGTTTATGGGGACAGCAGTCCAACCGTTGGCTTTGACTTCAGCGGGAGACATTGTTTGTGAAGTGCTGAGACTGGCGAAGATGGGATTTGTGGGACTGGTGGATGAGCAAGAAGTCAGTTGCAAATTGGGAGCTCAATGACACTTATTTATACACCAATCGAGTGGCTGACTCTTAGCTGCTTGGCCATGTGATTGATGCATGACCTCATTCTTTGATAATAATTATCCTGTAGTTCTATACAAGTAACCTAGAAATCGATATTTCTAAGCAGAACCAGCCACGACACGACAACTTGGATGCGTTTCAGTCAATATCAATTGAGGCGGGCTCGATCGACCCAATGAAAACACGTTTTGAATGAGACATTAGCGATTGAAGCTTAACCGAAAGTAGATAATAAAAAACTAGCGCTTATTTAGATGTTATCGATAAAGCTCATTGCCGGGGACTACATAATGTCATGGGATGATAATGGTTTTTATTATCAGAATTGGGCAGGTACCCGTATTCCCAGCTAACAAATGTCTTGTTCAGAGGTCTATGAATTTCTTTGTTGCATCTCTCGATTTCTAATCGTACATCAGTCCCACGTCAAGCTTGTGATCAGACTACCGGAGGGTAACCAGCACCAACTGAGGATTGTGTGCTGCAGCTTTGAAATGCCTGATGACGTTGACTTGTGGCAGCATCTTCACTTTCTGTTACATTCAAGGCCGTCATTGATGGAATTCCTTATATCTCTTTCTCATGAACATGAAATGTGAACTGTGCCAACTTTGTCATAATTATCCGGTACCATGCCGCGAAGTACGAATTTACAACTGTCATCTACCGTATTATCAAATTTCCTACTCCGATTTACAGCATGCACGCAAAAGCTGACACCACCATAGGTAATTCTTCAATATTACTCTCTGCCAACCTTGGTCGAGCTAAATAGATGTATAATAGAAAGGTGAGATGCTGGAAAGAAGTATCTAAGAAGTATATAATTGGTAGTATATTAATAGAAGAAGTGTAAGATAATAGTTAAGACCTTTCTCATTTATTGCAGGAGAAAGTCATCAAGTGCAAAGTCAACAGCAGACGTCGAGCACGAGGCAGTGAGAGACATCGACTTGACGTCTGCAGCCGCTGTAAAAGTGAACTCGATCTGTTGATACTGATACGCGTCGATGGAGTCGTCCAGTGAAAGGACTTGAGTAGCCGAACCGAAAGCGATTGTGAATGAGCAATCACCAGGTGTATACGATGATCCAGCCGCCCAGTTGAACTGAAGAGTGTATGACTGGCCTGCATTCAAGGACTTTGCCAGTGGCTTGGTGAGTGTGGCCGATTTCTTTGTGGATGTAAGTTGAACGTATAAGTAGTTGTTTCCGCTGTTGGGTGAGGGGCCGTTGGATGTGCTTCCAGCCTTGATAGCCATACCACTGGTTCCAAACCAAGCATAGGAACTGTCCCCAGTCGCTTGGACCTCGAAACTGGGGTTCTCAATGAGTGCCCCGGTCACGGGATACGCCTCACAGCCACTAACTTTGATCAGGGCAGTGTCATCGACGTAGACGGATCCCAGTTGTTGATTGCCGTTATTGTATTCACAGTAGAATACAATTTGCAGGAGGAGGTCGTTTTCTGGCATGGTGAAGCGAGCTGAGTAAATGGTGTATCCGGTTGACGAAGTTGCTCCAGATTTAACTTCGGCAGCAGTGAATCCAATTCGATCATTGTAACCACCGTAGATGTAGCATTGCCCATTGTCAGGCAGCGTTTTGGGCTTCCAGAAGAAATGGTAATCGTATAACTCGCCGGCGTCGAGATCCTGTGCACTGAACTGTTGTTCAAGGAAGATAGCGTTGTTATAGGTTCCACTGGGAAAGACCCTGGTCATGGTTAGCTGGTTTACTTGAGAATGTGAATATGTACTTACGCCTCCCACTCTCCGGTTCGAGCATTAGATGCATCTTGCGCAAAGCCTCCCACGCCGGCGTAGAACGCCCATGCCTGCTCACCGTCCTCAGGCTCGAAACCGGGAACTCGAGCGACATTTACGGGGCAGCGAGGTGCCTCTGGCTGTTCAGGGACAAGAAGGCTGGACTTTGGGGGTTCGTTAGGGTCGACAGGAGTGGTATCGCAGGCCTTGGCATTCATAACCGATGCATCATCAATAAAGACCGTAGCAGTGTAGCCATTGTTTGCCTGGGGACAAGAGACACCTATCTCGATAGCGGGATCCAAGTTATCTGTCGAAATAAAGCTCGAAGAATACAGGTGGTAGTCCGTGTCGGAAGGAAAAGGCACTTGAGACAATGTGGTATAGTAATCGAAAGTAGCAAAAATGAAGCACTGGGTCTCGAACGATGGTGTATTGGAGACAGCGTAGTAGAAGCTGACCGTATACTCTGTATCCGGCACGATATGTACGCGCTGCTCCATACGTCGTTCTTGTCCGTCGGGGACAGGTAGAACTCTGGTCTCAGTTAGCACAAGTCGTTAAGAGACGGATAGTTGTCATACGCTAGCCCTTCACCTGTTCGAGAGTTATCGACATCATTGGTAATATAGCCGCCGCCCCAGTAGAAACCCCAGACATTTCCACTATCCGACTGTTCAAAGCCGGGCTGTCTGAGCATTTCGGTTGGCTCAACACATACTGAAGTCGTAGTTGTAGGTTCTTCAGAAGTAGTGGTTGTATGGGCGGTTGTGGTAGTATCGACAGCGGTAGTGGTGTCGGTAGCGGTAGTAGTATCGGCAGTTGTGGTGGTATCAACAGTTTCTGTAGTATCAGCGATTGCGGTGGACTCGAGAGATGTCGTAGGTTCAACAGATGTTGTAGTTTCAGCAGCAGTTATAGTATCAGTAGTTGTCATAGGGTTGCTCGACGTAGTGGTATCAACAGACTCGGTTGAAGAACCGGAGTCAATTGAGGTCGTATCATCGCTTGCAGTGCTAGGACTACCCGAAGTCGTGGATTCCTCAGATGCTTGGGTGTTTGAGGTTACAACAGTTGACAATGTTGGGATGATCGTATCCGATGCTGTGAGGGTACCTGACGACGTAAGGTAACTGAGAGTTTCAGTCGTGTAATCCTTGGCAGTTGTTGCGTCAGTCGAAGAAGTGGAATCCTTCGATGTCGTGTCAGTTGGGACGGCGCTGTTGTCCAGAGTAGAAGATGGAACGAGCGAGGACGAGATCTGGGTCTCAGCGCCAGATGAGGTTAGAGTGGTCTTAGTCGATGGACGACAAAGACCTGCGTTAACTCCCAAAAGGTTTGTCGCCGCATAAGCGACTACAATTGCTTTAAGTGAAACCATTTTAAACGAGTGACTGATTCACAAATTGGTGAATCTGGGGATGGGATTTGGGAAGGGTTCATGGGGGGCATTCCCATGAGATATACGGTCCTTCAGGGGGAAATCCCATCAAATCGTACCATTTGGACAAAGGCGGGACTAAGACCAAACTGTAAATATGAGTCTAAATCTGTCGTAGATTAGCGACTTGTTGGCAGCTGAGAAGTATGGAGTTGCTTCTGAAGGATCAATAGATTCATACTAGCCATTCAATAGTTCTGTAATTTACGAACGTTTGCATCGGCCAACACCGGTTAAAATGTCTCTGGACTTAACATTGGTCAAACAACTTGTTAATGTGGATCGGAAATAAGTACGCTTGAATATTAGCGTGCTTGGCCTCTGGTTCTAGTGTTGTTTACCCCTGAAGCTTAGTCTTAGCGTTCAATTGTTGTTGAGGCTGATACAGACTATTGAATCTTTTATGGGTCTTGATACCCTAGAGCAATAACGCTTCTTCCTCCATGAATCAGTAAACATCACAGATCCTCGAATGAGTACAGCCGCTGAATCGCGACCATGCGGCGTAGTGCAAATCAGAATACCGCAGGCTTGTTTTGGTCATATATCGTAAAGCTAGGTTGCCGTTTCTAACCATCTAAATCGACGCATCGTTGCAACTATTCTTTGTTCATCTGGTCGGGCTGTATGGTGCAAGTCCTTTGTTTTGATGTGCTATATCAACATAACTACCTCGAATCTGAACGGTAATTAATACCATGAGAGATACAGTAAATACTGGAAAAGGTGGAAGAGTGCTTAAAGTGTTACTACTAGAAGCAGGCATCAGGCAAACTTAGACTATAAGGCGTTCTTCAGTATGGCAAACTAAGTCAACCAGACGGGCGGAATTATAGCGCCTGCACTAAGTTATACCAACCCCACTATCAAGGTCATGGACAACCCAAGCTTTGCGACTACATCGACCTGACGTTCCTGTTTATTTATTTGTTTTGAGCTTTAAATCGAACCCCAAGCCTTCTCAATGTTCCTCGGAAATCTCAACTAGAAGGTCTGTAGATGAAAGACTCAATAAGTCATATCATGGTACCAACGTTGCTATGAGAGGCAGGGAGAACAGTCACACCAAGGGTCGAGTTTTATCTCAAATCCCCTTTCACTATACTTTAATCTTGGTTCCAATGCTTTTTTGAGTTGTACTGCCATTTAAAATTTGATAATCATATCTAGAAAGTAGAATTGTACTGCATCTAGATGGTGATCATCTTGTAGTCTCCCTCATAACTTCCATCGAAGGTGATCTTGATATCAGGATGGACCCATACCTCGTTTCCATTCTTCAAGTACAGTCTGATTTCGCCCTTTGTAGTATAAAAATCAATCTTGAGTCCAACACCGTCCTTAAGGTTTCCATAAATGTTGCCAGCGTTGATTGCATTAATCGTGGGGCTGACACCGATTTCATAAGCAGCAGTATCGACATATCCGGCGATCTATGAGGCGTAAGTGTCTGGTCAAAACTTTACATAACGACTTGACTGAATGATACATACCTGGATAGGACCATAGGACCAGTCAATCTCCCGGCGGTCGTACTCTTGATTTCCAGGGGCCAGAGAATGAGCCGTCTCGATTTGTTCAACCTCCCAAATGTTGTCACCCTCTTCAGGAGGCGTGACAGTCACGATAGCACCTGCGATTCTTGTAAATACGTTTCTCAGTCTTCACAAAAATGAGAGACCCAGCTTACCGACAACATGAGAAGACATGATGTATATTGAACTGGTAGATTTTGGAAGAAAAAAAGTAAAATGGCAATGCTGACACAAGATGTATTCGAGTGTAAATGGTTGTGAACTTGAGAAGACAATGAGCTTTTTGATATCTCCATTCTTCAGTTGGAGCCTCCTTTTTATACCTTGAAATGCTCTTCAGAGCGGGGTCACCGCTGGGTGTTCAACCTTGATTGCGGCGATCGGTCCAGCCAACCCTCGATACCATCAACATGTTTACCTTCAACTACCTACATCAGTCAGATTTTAGTTAGTGACCGCGACGGCCATCTCATCATTGACTTGAATCTGGGCATGATAATCGCTCTGCGGCTGAGATGGCTCGGACTTGATTGCCACTGCACAGCTGAGACAGGGTCCGAGCCATGAATATGTTCAATAGTGCACGGTCTTAGGCGACCAATAGAAGCAGTGCGGCCCTCTAATAATATTCAATTGAGGCCACTCACTGTTTGATATGAGGCTTTAGACCAATGCCAGTGACGTATATCTGCATGATCTACACAAGGAGCCCACTTTCTGAACTCCATTATGGCACCTATGTACCTTTTGTCTGATTGAATAGCCGGGTCGGACGCTGCCGGTGTCAATTTAGCTGCCGCGCAATGACGTATCACCTAGGCCTAAGGTTCGATGTATCTCAACAGGCATGAAGAGCTCTACTCTATCTGCAATTTCAACTGAAGCGCCCTCTTGAAGATATTACTTTTCTCTGATGGTCTGTGGAACAGATACACTGATTTCTGATTCGCTATCATCCCTTTGGGAGGAAGCATACTTCCCCACACAACATAGTATAGTCAGCTCTCTTGACAACGCCACGAGGTAAATACTATTGGATTCGACAAGACTTGACATCACACTATGGGATCGATCGAAATCATTGATCCATTTGAATCACATCACTTCCGCATTAGGGAAGATTTATCAACGGAAGTACTATCTACTATTGAAGAAGCATATCATGGATTTAGTCTCCTCTAAATCAGAGGTCACTGCCTTCTCCAAATGACCTGACGAGACCACAGTTCAGCAGAGCCACACGCGTGGCGGTGACATCGATACGGCCAAGAGCCTCAGCCCTGCCACCCGTCAGCGCGTTCATGCCTTCCAGAGAGAGTTCTATACCCGATTCGGAACCAGTGACTGCAAGAAAAGCGCGAGCTCTGCCCTCATACTCGAGCATGATACACGATCCACATGACAAAGAGTCTGGTCCGATGATCTTCTCTACACCCATGATGCGGGGGCTGAAACTGGAAATTGTTTTTCCTTCGGGGTTTAAATATTCTGGGACCATTCCTGTGCCGTCCTCGTAGCATGCGAGCTGGCTGATTGGTGTTGACCCTTCATCGTATGTGCGGTTGTAAGTGACTAAAATGGCAAATATCGTGAATAGAGTAGCTAAGCAGAGAGGCAATAGGCTCTGACCTGAAAAAGCCGAAGTCGACGAGAAAAGAGTGGCAATGCTTAACAGTATGGTCAAGTGGCTCATCTCGATAGCGTTAAAAGTGCTGCGGTGAGGAGGGATATGGCAAGAATGTCAGAAGACAATTGAGAATACGAATGAGGACGAAATAAAAACTCATGGAATAATCAAGACTTTCGAAAATGCCGCACAGCGCCCGATCGGGCTATCTTGCCTAGCCAGGCCAGGTGTTAGTTGTTGGCTGTTGGTCGACACCTTGCCATAATTCACATTGATAGACAGTGAAATAGACCGAGAGACAGGTCCTTGTTTACAGTGGCCATGACATTCTACTGAATCCTGACATGCTAGGTGACATACGCTTCGCGTAACTGTAAGGTCATAAAACTCTTACCTTACTCCAAAGAGGTCGAGAATTGGCACGCTTTCAACAGTTTGACAACAGAAATTGAATAGAATTCGTGTATGTAGTAGATAGTCCACGCTGGCCCAGTGATTCAGCCTAACGACAACGAGCTAACATGCTATGTAGTCAATGTATTTTAATATCCTATGCTCAATTGCGCATTTCTACTTTCTCCATTTTCTCATCTTCATTAGAGGCAAGTCGAGTTGTAATTATGTGTCACTTCAGGCAGCCCGAGGCTGAGTATCAGGTAAACCCCTGCCCGACCCATACACATAGCCAAGAACCTGTAAAAATGCAGGAGCAACAGGGCTTAGCAGTGAATTATGGTGCAGATCACCCAAAGTCAGCAAAAGGCCAGGGTTATAATGCAGCTGATTCAAACGAACCAATGGGTAGGTAGTCTGACCAGTTTCAAGACGCTCACATAATACCATTTTGCAGTACTAAAAGCCCAACGCCATCTGTAGAAAACCAAACATCATCCACAGAACATCATCTCCAATATTTTACGACGGCAAGCAGCTTGGAACATGGGCGACATCGAAAACGGGGCTGTCGCTGCACTTGGTGCTCTTCTTGGTTACGTCGGCGCCGAGGCTGCGACTACTGCGCCATTTGATCATTTACTCTGGCCACAACGACACTTGGACAATCTCTCGTGGCGCTCAGCAGCGATGGCAGCATTACTGATGCCAATGGGCGGTCCACTACACAAAGCGGCCCTGGAGACGTTTGATACACTGCACAGTCATGGTCTCTTCCGCGGTGCTTATCGGGGGCACATGCTGGGTACTGCGTTTTTCAACGACGTAGGATGGACCTACACCATGCACGATATGGGAGTCGAAGGGGCTCCGAAAGCAGTCCGCAACTGCATTTGGACGAGGGCTATGAGTCTGTTGAGTCCTCCCCAGGGCAACGAACCCAAACCTGTGCAAGTAGATCAGAAACATCAAAAAGAGACGCCGCGGCAGACTTCAGTCAGAGCCTGGATTTCCTGCTACCATCTGACATTCAGCCAAGCGACTGAGCAAGATAAGATTTCAGCCCTACCGTTCGTGCGCGAGAGCGTCAAAATGCCTGGGCCCCAGGTATACCTATCAGTCCTGGCCACCGAGTCGTCAGCTGTCATCCTCGCCATTATACTAATAGCGATCTGGAAGACACCCTGGGCCATCTTATGGCTTGCGCCCTTGATACTACGTCTGCTTAGCGTCCTCTTCGCCATACACCGGGAACCGCTCGAATCGATCCATCTCACGCCCCAAGATCATCCTTGCGACTTCGAAATACACTGCCCCGAGTCGAATGGGGACTTTATAGTTCTTACTGGACCACCACCCCTCATACAACAGTTTATGCGACACTACGGCCACCCTTGCCGGAGCCGCCCGAAGGAGATCCTCCAGCTAACTGTGATCGTCGCGCTAGGGTGCGTCTTTCCACTAGGATTATTAACCTCAACCCTTTTCATGCCTTTGCATCTACAGTTCATCTGGTTCGGATATCAGATATTCTTAGTCGCAGGATTACATGTTGCACGTTACTGTCAGTTCTCAAGACAGCTATCGATAGATGCAGGTATTGCAGACGCATTTACACAAGGCGATAGTTTCAATTCTAGTGGAGAGAGCTCTTTGCTTTTTGGGCACGAACGGTCCAGCTCTGAAATACTGAGGGTTGACTTGAAGGTAAACACTTATAGCAAGTATGCAGAAGGGAAAGAGGCAGTACAAGACCTTCTCATGAACACCGAGAAGGATGTTGAAGAAGCTATTGGGACGAAGCAACAGTGGTGATATTGGAGCAAGAAGACAGATGTATAGTAAGTATGTATAGGCAGAAAAGGCATGGAGTTGTACATAAGCTGAGCACGTTAAAGCGGTGATGCATGCTACCGTTGAAGATTTACAAATGACATAATGATTTAACCGAGAAGACATTGTTTTTGGATCTGGTCATTATACCTACTAACTCTTTGACCTTTATGTGGTCAGGCTATGAGATGCAACTAAGAGCAAAGGAAAACTTGACATTGCCCACTGACTGAAATCCCGCATTATCTGGGCGCAATGTCATCGCAGGATGGAGACGTGTCAAGCACTGATTGGATCCGCTATATGCATCGCCTCAGCCTTAACGCTTACTAAACATCCTTATGCTGAATCGGGTTCGGGAAGTCAGCAAAGCAGCAAGATACCAGTGAGCTGTTTCTGGACTCTAATCTTCCTTTTTATATTTGAGACATTTCGGTCATGTATCAACATGCCTCTTGAATATTTCAGTCAACTTACACGTAACCAAAGGACACTTGCGCATAGCTAAACATGACCCGCTCTACAAAGAGAAAAAGCTCAGCGAGTCAGTGGAGCGATGACTGTCTTTGGCCTCGCCGACTACTCCATGTAGCTTCCATGACATCCTATCCCTGGAGTCCGGGTAACAGATACGGATCTTACAAAGAGCCTTACTACAACGCTATCTCATATACCTGGGGACGATTCCGATACAAAGAACATCAGCCAGAATATGACGCAACACGTCCCCTCGCTGTCAAAGGCGTAACTTGGCCACTTCCACGGGTACATCCGTCTCATTTCACGGCTGAGGAAATGGAGGAACTTCTCAAAGCCGCTACATGTCCAGAGGACCAAGAAGATTATGCAGTTGAATTCATATGGCTCGACGTTGCCTGCATTGACCAGACAAAGCCTCACACACCAGAATACTACAGTGAAGTCGGTAGACAAGCCAGGATATTCCAAGGTGCGACGGAGGTGGTGGTGTGGCTCACGACCATCGACAGCAAGCAAATGATAGAGTGGTGGAAACGAATGAGCAGAATCAAAGCTCCGCTCAAAAGAGTTCTAGTTGGGACTGATGAAGACTATGATGTTGACGACTGGCTGAGGCGAGTCCTAGGGGAGTTTCAAGAACTGAGAAAGGACCCATGGTTTACTTCTTTGTGGACATTACAGGAGGCATTTCTTTCTCCGTATGCTATTATTCTTCTGAGAGACAGCCAATCTTTCTTCAGATGCGTTAGCGATGTCTCTTCCGGAGGATATTTGTCACATCTAATCACCGTATGTCAGAAGATGTACAGCTTCCTCGACCAGTTCCAAAGATCTGTGTCTCGAAAGGCCACGTTTAATCAAACGCTATTTGACGCTGTCAAAGCCGAGATTGAAGCATTTGGATTCTTGGAAGGCTTCAGCGAAGGAACATCTGTACTCAGATCACTCGAGCTTGGTTTTAATACTGACTCGTCGTGGATGGGCAATCCGTTAATGCTTTTACAAGCTTCGCACCGACGAACATGCTATGAGAAAACAGATCGAGTGAGAGGCATAATGCAGGTTTTCGGTCTCCAACTAGGCGAATCAGCACCTGACCATATCCCTGGCAAGAGGTACAGTCTGTCAGAACTCGAGGATCAACTTGCATCCGAATTGCTCCGAATCTACCCTATTTCCAGTCAACTATCTATTCAAGAACGATCTTGTCCACCTCGGGGCGCGTGGAGAGTTAACTCAAAGATGACCATGATGCGCTTTTCCGAGCTCCTGTGGCGACAGATGATCAATCAGGATGGATCATCGGTTGATGAACGAAGCTTGGTGGCAGCCTCTAATGGTGCGACTCTGGAGGCTGTACAATTTGAAGATGTGCTTATGGCAGGCTTTCAGGGTAGTTTCACCAAGATGAGCACGTTTTTCAACGTGATGGAGAAGTGCATTGGATCTGATACTGTAGAGCTTGAATTGGAACACAAGTACAATGACGCGATACAAGGATCATTTGCAGAAGATGTCTTATCGCGGACTCAAAAGCTCTCGTGGCTGGCACACCAGTCTGAAAGCCGTAATATCGGCATTCTGTTCCTTGCGCTAGTCGGGCCACCACCTAATGCGCCCGAGCTGGAGAATGTTTGGTGCAAATGGTGTATTGGTTTGATCCTCTGTCAGGAACCGGATCGAGGAGATGTTTTTGAGAAGGTCGGGGTTGTTACTTGGGACCTGGAGGCTATCCGTAAAGTAGAAAAGGATAGGAGGCCTCGGTCAAGCGATGGAGTGCCAGATGCATCCAAGTACATACTGGTAGAGGGCCCTGGCTGGAACCCTCTGAGTGGATACTTCGGATGACATGATTCAAGCTATCTATAGTATATGATGGTCTTGAACATTTGTAAATTTTATTAACTATCTGTGCTCACAGTTGCGGTATATGAAAGAAAGCCTGCACCTAAACCAATGTGTTGAACCACCAATTATTATGCTTTCCCATACTTAGGGCTTCCACCACGCCGATATACTCTGATCGTTGAGCCGACTGGGGACACCAATTCATCGTATCTCACTTATCATTACGGGTCAACCAACCCTCTCGGCTGACTGTAAGTAAACCATAGTAGTCAAGAATCAGATAGGAATAGTCCATAGCAATGGCTGCCCAGAGATTCTTCATTCCAACCCAAGGGAACAAGGTAAGAAAGGATCGGTAGGTCCTGACCATTTGAAACAAGTACCAAAGCATGAAACAAAGGCTAAACTCTTGGTCAGTCTGGATATAAAGCTGTAACGACGGGTTATACTTACGCAATTCTGGGCGAGTTCATGATGGCTATTGCCCAACCCACGAGATGGACAAGAGTGATGAAAGGCCGTCCAAACTCCTCAGCAAGCTTGCGAGCAAAATAAGCATCCCGTTTATAAATTGTTCGAAATCCGGGATCAATGAATAGCTGATTGATGAAAGCCTGAAACCCGTTGCGTCGCCAACGAATAAGTTGGCCAACGTACGTGGAGTCGGCTTTGACCTCGGTAAAGACTTCAGCTTCGCGTGCGTCTTGATGGAATAACTCCCACCCATTGCGGCGCAACCATCGGGTTATGAAGCTATCCTCACCCGTCTGGAGGAGTCCACCCGCGAAGAATTCATTGGTCAAATCGTCCAGGAACGTACCGGGCTTTATAGCTTTGGTTCGTAACAACATGGTACGACCTACCAAGCACCATATGCCACCCCCACTGGCATGGAGAAGCATCTGCTTCTCGTTATTGGCTGCTAGCTTGCGTATAGCCGCGACTTCCCAAGGTGTGAGAGCATTAGGGTTTTGTTTCTCCGTCGGGATCCAAGCACTTGCAAATGTTAGCTCTTGGTCAAACAGTGTTTTTGTAATTGGACTTGCCTTTGTCTACCGACAACGCCTCCTACCTTTGGGTTTTCGAACCCGGCGAGGAGATATGGTAACACATCATTACTAGGCCATACTGTATCGTCATCAACAAAACACAGTATGTCACCTGTTGCTTCTCGCACAGCAAGAGCCATCTGTGTCCGTCGGCCAGGCTTCGGAACAGTCAGAATGGAGATGGGCACATTCCCGGCTTTTTGGAGGACAGGAGAGGCCAGTGATTCGACTCTTGCAAGATCACGAGGGATCGTAACAACGATGATCTCCTTGGGCTGGCTGGCAAGGCAAGAGTGCAGTGTGTTTGTAAAGTCGTCAGGTGTGTCAATGGTGAGTATCAGGATGCTCACGGAATCAGTTGGAAATGTTGGCTTTTCGAGGGGAACTGGATGATTGTACTTTTGCATTCTCATCCTCGTGAGTACAGCGTCGTACTGAGTCCATAACCTTTTAATGTTAGTTATATGGTACTCGGGGACCGAAGAGCTCTGGGGCTTACCACATTCCCGCAAGAATGGTTGACATCTTGTTTCTGTTCAAATGTAGAGTATATACTGAATAGTCTCTGACAGTAAAGATTGTTTTTGATGCTTTGTGCTTGAGGAGAGAATGTGAATGAGATACTGGGTCGATATTGAAGGTATTCTTGTCGTATTATATCCAACTCAAGACTTCTCCCAGCTTTCTTGATAGCCCAAAAACACAACATGCTGGCCGTTATTGCATCATTGCCCATGGAATTATTCCTCTAGCCCTGCTGCAAGTCGCAAGAGTCAATGTTGTTGTCTCAATCGCCCACAAGATATCGAAAGTTACTTCATTGCCGCTGGGTACTGCTTCCGTGCCGTCATGGAGTTGCTGCATATCATATTCTTCAAGCCGAACAAAGTGGATATAACCTTAAAGCAACGTTCCACAACATCTGCCGTCATTTATTTCCGGCCCGCGCTCCCGCAAAACCCCCGTCTTTGCTTATGGCCTTTCTATTGAACAGTTGTGAGGAATTCTCTGCCAAGATAATGGAGACTTGTTGGTCCTCACCGACGCTGATCTTAACTCAAACCAGATGGCGTTGGTGCTTTTGGTGATGGTGCATGAGCAATCACAGGCATAGTATTTAGCCACATTGCAACCCTAATTAAACAAACAAAAGGACAATACATATGCAAGACCATACATATGACCGACTACAGAAAGATAAGAGTTTTAGGACGGACGCGTGGCCTGTGTCAACCTGCATGCGATCGCACAAAACATCACCAAGACAAGTCCATCCTTGAGCAAGTTCTACCCCTCCCATCACATCACCAAAACATCTACATCCCAAATCAACTACGAACAGGCAGTCAGTATGAGTCGTTCAGCGGTCGAAGTGTCTCCAAACACACAAGAAGGTGATTTCAACACCATAGTAACCACCCTGGCCAACCAAGACAAAGTGTCATGGTATCGGAAGCCAAACCTACGAAGTCTTTACTTTATGCTGATCCCAACATGTATGGGTATTCAGATGACATCTGGGTTTCACGCACAGATGGTCAATGCTATGCAAATCTTGCCATCATGGATCAGCTGTATGTTGGTTTATCTTTGTCCAGGGATTTACGCTGACGAATACTGCAACCGAAGACTTTGGCAACCCCCAAGGATCTCTAAAGGGTATTATTGCCGCTGCATACCCTCTAGGTGCCATTCTGTCACTACCATTGATACCTGTTATCAATGATCGACTCGGAAGGCGTTGGTCCATCTTCATCGGGTCATTCATTATGGTTATCGCGTCTTTAGTACAAGGATTCGCTAATTCTGGTATGCTCTTCATTTCGCATACTTAGCCACTACAACATGCTAACAAAGATATGCAGTTGGTGCTTACATTGCTGCTCGTTTGATACTTGGCTTCGGCATCCCGCCATGCTTAGTAGCAGGCTCTTCTCTAATTGGAGAATTAGGCTACCCAAAGGTATGTACCTATTGATCTGTCGATATGGTGCTAACAGTAAGAAGGAACGAGCGGTCTTGACATCACTCTTCAGTGTTTCACACTTTATTGGTCAAATTACTGCAGCCGGCATTGTCTTCGGTACCAATGGCCTATCTTCCGACTGGGGTTGGCGAATCCCGTCATTCCTACAGATCGCTCCCCCAATGATCCAGCTCTGCTTTGTCTTTTTCGTCCCCGAAAGTCCAAGATGGCTCGTCGCCAGAGACCGTAGTCAAGAGGCTCTGCAGACACTAGTCAAGTTCCACGCTGAAGGAAGAGAATCCGACTTTGTCAAAGCAGAGATGGCACAGATCCAGTCAACGTTACGCATCGAGATGCAAAGCACCAAGAGATCATGGCTTGATCTTGGCCGCACGCCAGGAATGAGGAGACGTCTGCTGACGACCTGTATGTTGGGTCTGTTCACGCAGTGGTCTGGATCGACTCTGATTTCATACTACCTTGGCGACCTACTGCAGATCATCGGCAAGGATTCTTCCTATTTCAAGCAGACCATCAACGTTAGCTTGGCTTGCTGGAGTCTCGTATGCTCGTTCATCGCGTCCATGCTTGTTCGTCGGTTCAAACGTCGACATATGTACCTAGCCTGTACTACTAGTCTGCTCATCTGCTTTTCTAGCTACACCGTCAGTATGGAGAGGACAATCACAGCAAAGGAGAATGGGGGATCGAACGATGCTGCTGGTGCGGCTAGTATTTTCCTGCTGTTCGCTTATTCACCCTGCTACTGTCTTGCCCTCAATACAGTTACATACAGTAAGTAGAAAAGTCCAATCCATGCTATTATGGCCTCGATATTAACAATCACTTTCAGCATACCTTGTTGAGATCTGGCCTTACGCTGAGCGGTCTCGTGGTATTGCCATTTTTCAGCTCTTTGCACGCTGTGCAGAGTTTTTCACTACCTTTGCCAATCCAATTGGTCTTAAAAACATAAGTTGGCGGTATTTCATTATTTACTGTTGCATTCTTGCTTATGAAGTAGTTTTTGTATACTTTTTCTTCCCAGAGACTGCTGGTAGAACGCTTGAAGAAGCAACGTTCCGTAAGTTGATGAAATCTGGAAATAAATCCTGTTTATATAACTAACAGTATGTGTAACAGTATTTGAAGATGAGAAGTCATTGGCGGCAGAGACTATCATTGCAGTGGAGAACTCAACTGCGAGGGAGCTCATGTCGAGAGACTCTATAGAGCGAAGAAGGGTAGGGTCTGGGACGAAGCCACCAGTGTGATAATCCTTAATATCACAAATTGCAATCACCACAACTGATGCCTCATACGGTTTGCCGCGTTGTGTTTGGCATTTTATACCGATAGCACTAAGTAACTTGAGACAATAAAGTTCTATTGTATAAAGATCTGTATAACTAGTGGAAACAATGCTGGAATTAATCTTGAGAAACATTGAACTCTATCTAGCTTGAAATCTATTATACAGATATCTATTCGCCCTAACTAAAACCTGATTGACAGTTTGTCTATTACCTACTGACCCACCCACAAGGTAGAGACTTCAAACTACTGTAGGATCTTAGAACTATTTTCAATCCTCTACATACCACTGAAACCTACTGAATTGAGCCTATTGCCCCCTGGTATAATTCTCAAGTGGTAGCATACAAAACCTTGTAGTTTTTGATGTATCCGCACTAATCCGACGTGATATCCTGTATCACAATCAACGGGTTTGCTACCCGACCGTAACGCTGAATTTAGCGAATTGTAGAGTCCAAGTTAGCCATGTGTTCCGTGGGGGTTCGTATTGATGCTTGTGTAACCATCTTCGAGGCAGGGATGAGTTTGTATATGCTTGGCATATTGACCTAAAGATAAGCATAAGCATGGGGCTCATGCACTGGTTAAAGTCAGAGGTTGTTCAAAGCTTCGACCGCATGGTTACACCCGCGGAGATTAACAACTTTATCCATGCATCCTAGATCACCTCATGCAACCGGCAACGTCTATGAGCTGATTCTATTAGAACCTGCCCTCTTTGGACCGTTGTCTCATTACACTCAATCATGCATGCCAGAAACTTCCGCGACGGTTCCGAGATAAAAAGGGTAACTGACTCGCGATGTTGTGATGTTCCTGTTCAGTCTCATGTGTCCTAGGTCACCTCATGCAAATCAGCACATCTTATCAATCGGCTATATGAGACTTTGCCTCTTAGGATTTTCACCTAATCATATGCAGTCATACATGTCTCAAGTTTCCGTGACCATTCCGAGATAAAGACGGCAACTGATCTGCCAAAACTGTGATGATCCTGTCGAGTTGCTATAAACAGTCTCAAGGTTGCACCTCTCAGGCCATACTGTACATAATATCATCATTGCCGATGAAAGCCTATCCTGGTTACACAAATATGTTCAGCGCCTCATGTTAACCTCGGCAGATAGTCACATCTGTATGCTCACGCATATCTCACTCATGAGACATCAACATGCAGAAGACCGGCCCGTGACACCGATAGATCAAGGATTCATTGCTGTAGAGCAGCTTTCATCGCGATATATAAACCCTGCGAGTACTACACAACATAGAGTATAACTCCCAAGCATCACAAGTTACTCCCACCAACCAATTAGTATCAAGTCCGGATTCACCAACGCCTATCATGGGTCTTACAGAAGAACAAAAGCAGCATTTCATCGAAAATGGCTGGTTAAAGTATGTTTCACTCTGCTACCAAAGCTTGCCAAATGCCTAACACCTAGCAGAATTGAAGGTGCCTTTACTCCCGAGCAGGCTGCGCCGATGCTGAAAGACGTTGATAAACGTCTCGGCGTCGACTTGAATGATAAGACCACTTGGAAACAGTGGCGTATCAACCTCAAGCCTAATCGATGGGTTCAGGCATCTGAGTTCGCCCCAAAAGCTTGGGAAGCCATTTGCGAGCTCTCTGGCGGGGAAGACCGCCTGGACCAAGAGGGCTGTTTCTGGAGCAATGGTTTTATCGTCAACCTTGGTGATTCTGCCTATGAAGGCAAGCAATCGCGGCTAGATGAACTGGACCAATTCCATACCGATGGACAGTTTTTTGTCCATTATCTTGACAGCCCCGAGCAGGGTGTTTTCTGTATTCCACTTTGGACCGACATAGTCGAAGGTGGTGGTCCCACGGCCCTCTGCTCTGGAACTATAGGAGATGTTGCCAAGTGGTTGTATGACCACCCTGAGGGCACCAACCCAGACCTGCTCCCTCGAGGCCATCCGCGGTTCGATGATCCCAACGGGACCAATCTAGAATGGTCGAACCAAGTTGCTCGGGCCAACGGTCGTTTCGACCTGGGGACAGGGAAGGTCGGAGACGTCTTCTTGTTGCATCCCTTCCTGGTTCACGCCCCGACACGTAATGAGAAGAAGCTTTTCCGTGCCATAACCAATTCAAAGACGAGCTTGAAGGAACCCAACCGTCTACATCGTCCGGATGGCAAGTACAGCATTCTCGAGCAGACTATCAGGCGCGGTTTGATGCAGAAGGGTTTGACAGAGGACGATTTGATGAACTGGCACATCGCTGGTCCTCGTGAACAATTCCAGCCAGGTCTCGTTGGTAGAGTAGTCCCGACAAAGGCTGATGTCACGCCTCTCGACAAACTTGGAGTACCCGTGGTAGTGTGAGGTGTAGGGTTGATCTTGACACTATCTAAGATGTGATTGAGCAGAGAAATCAGGGGTCTAACCGAGGAGGATAGATATTGTCGTTACATAGTGAGCGATTACAACCCTATCCTAAAGGTCTTTCAAGAAGGGTTTATAGGGCATCGTTTATGTAATTATAGGAGGGTTTTTGATTCGCTAGACGATTTTCCCCTACCTAAGGCCTGAATTGATGTTGAGTAACTCGACTTGATCAGCATTTGTCAAGACAACTTCTTTCCACTATAATTCATCTCCGAAGTCAGGCCAGACTTACATTGGACCAAGTGAACCCTTGACAGGTTTTTTCCTCCAATAGCGACGATGATAATAATTGAATGAAAAAAGTAAGCCGGCATAGTAAGCGGTGAGATGCTCCATACACGCCGGGACTTTATGTGTCAATATGTACCATTAGAGGTGAAAGGGCCCACTAGTTGTCTAGATCTTTACTCATTGTGACCCTATTCTGGTAAAATATTTGACTCGGATTGCTTTGAATGATCTCTATACTCTAGCCTAGGCCTAAACGAATGGCTCATGGTCCCATTCTTCCATATACTTTGAGAAACAGATCCACAACTTATCCTCATGTGTCTGTGCCTTTAGCCACATATCCCGGAGGCTCACGCCTTCCCGACGAGCAGCGTAGAACCAACCGGTTAGAGAGTAGTAGGCTATCTTGACGCGACCTTGATACTTCTCTCCGTTGTAAGTGGTTTCCTCTACCGAGCTTTCCCAATCCGCATCATATGCCCAAACCCAATATGGATCAAGTTCATCCTTCCCCGGTCTTCTGGGTATGAGGTCGATGGGTATTATGATGAATGTATTTTGTAGAATCCCTGGAGATGTAAGAGACTTTCTGTACTCTTTGAAGTGTCTGTTGGATTGTTAGTATTATAACATTAAATGCGACCAGAAAACTTGCCTTCGAAAAGCGTCATCTTCCGAAATACCCTCATGAGGAGGTAAAGTAGCCCACTCTGCTGTATGGAGGGCCATGAGCTCATCCAGTTTGCCTTGACGATGGATACCGAACCAGCTAGCCTGTCTCTCATCTCTATCTTTGAGGGGCTGAGGGCTATCCCAGAGCATAAGCCAGACTTGTTCCCATTCATGACCATACCGCTCTTCGACCTCCCGACTCTTGTAGTAAGTGAGGCCCCATGACCTATCAGTGTCTAGAATGTGCTGAACCCAATCCGGTGGCGGATGAGATACCTGTTTCCATAATTCGTGCAAGGTGTCACCGTAATCACAGCTTTCATCTGACATTTGCTCATCCGATAGCTGATCGAGCGCGGGAATCATCCATTTTGCGTTCCTCCGAGCTAGCCTCATCTCGTCACTCCGCGCTACTTCTCTCGCTTTTTCTGCCCGGGTCTGAAGCTCTTCCTCGCGAAGTCGTGTATTGTAGATTTCTCGCAGCGTATTACTGTCTCCGTCCACAAAGGCCACGTCACAATACACCAGGATCCAGGCATCTTTACTTAATGGACGATAAACGCCTTGACTGAAACCCGCGACTCGATGGATCAAAGAATCGCTACTCTTTATCTCGTTGTTGGTAAAACGTGCCACCAGCTGGGAGTCATCCCAGATATAACAAGGCCGACCAAGTAGGGCCCTCTGCAACGATGGCGAGTTTTGGATTTCGACGGGATTGGACAAAGCCAAATCAACAATGTTCCGACCTGCAATCTGTTTCTCAAGTCGTTGCTCCCATTCCTCTCTCTCAACCAGGATTTTGACTCTGATTGCCTCCTCTTTTGGAATCTGTTGCATACGCTGACGACGCTCCTTTGGACCAAGATGCAATATGCTCCTGTAAAACTCGAGGTTCGGGTCCATTGTAGCGATCACTGTATGGGTTATACACAATCAAGTCCGAGTTAGGTCAGGAGGTGAGGGGTTGAAAATATCAGTTTTTCACATCCTCTAGACAGCCCCGCTCTGTAGCGTCTGTCGTAAATCGATCTCGTCTAATACTTTGCCTATGAGTTAGTATATTCTCTAGACTAGACTAATCAAGTTCATCGGTGATATCGATTCCTTTTACACATAGCTCGGCCGGGGCCCTAGTGTTGCTGACTTTTGATTGATTTTTTAATCTACTCAGTCACGCGATTCGTGTATGGGTTCCTCTAGATACTTAAACTAGACTAGTGTAAGATATTCAAGAATTAAGTGAGACACTTCTAACTTAGTTGGCACTACGTGTAAAGCCACATGCAGGGGAGGAAATATTGCTTTCATTAGCGACTTCTTCTATTCGACTAACAACTTGTCGATTGTCTCTTATGCTCTAGTTGAACTTGAATTGGGCGTTAGTGGCTTTGGCTAGAACTTATTTGGCTGCGGGTAACTACCTAAACGTACTATCACTTCCGTTGAACAACGGAAGATACTAATTGAGGTCAATTACTTATTCCCATGGTTCGTCCGCTACTTTTGGTTCGCTCCTGTAGTTACTTCTTTCATTTAAACTTCAAGAATTGGCGCCGTTACTTGTCAAAGATACACACCCAACATTGAGCTCCGACCATGAACGACACTTTTCCCCGCAACCACCAGCCCAAAGTTGCATCACACTTTGGAAAAATCTCAGTCGCCATCCAGATATCCTTGTTTTTGGTTTGTCTAGGCTGTTTATCGTTTCTCGCATTCTTATGGGGAGCCAGCGAGGATAACACTATATGGAGACATATTGTCCTTGCAGGGTGGACAGCCCGTTCCATCACCATTACATCCCTCGTTCTGAGATGGTCCACAGCCGCACAATCGGCGATATCAACTTCAATGCTTGCAGCACTTTTGCTTCAGAGGGGGGCAGTACGGCTACCTGAAGCAGCAGCGGTGTCTTTGATCAGGGTCAATAACACCGGTCCCTGGTCGCTTCTAGACAAGATGAAAGCAGGCTGGCATCGCAAATCTGCATCTTTGGGCTTACTAACTGCGCTGTTGACATTGACAGCATTGTCCTTGCAATTCACATCGACTATTCTGTTGTCGCAAGTCGGTCTAGCTTTTATTCCTGTAGCAAGTTCAATCCCACAAACGCACTACGGCATAGAGTCAGATGGGGATACGTATAATGCCTTACCCAGTGCTGCCCCATCATTTCTCGATATAACGCCTACAAGGTACCCAACATTTGCTGAATGGACCCCGAACAGAACCAATTCTACTCAGCAAGGAGAGGTCGCTCCGGGAAAGTCGCCCAGGATTATTGACACTGGGAACGTTTTGCGAGCGTTTCTTCCCATTAACAATGATCAGGAGCGAAGTCTCGTAACAAAATATCACGGATTTGCGACCGTAGTAGACACCCGGGTTGTCTGTATGCGACCCAAACTCTCAAATGTTGTGCTTTCCACTGACGATGGTTTCCGCTTAACGGGACTCGCAAACGTTGAGCAAAGGCCGTTGGGTCTAGTCCAACAGGAGAGTCAAGGCGGCAGCAAGAATTTCTCAGTTTCTTTCGATTGCAGCTTCGACGCGGCTACAGGCGGAAACCACTCTGAACCTGATTGGGCGCTTGCGCTTTGTCTTGGCAGCTATGATAGTACAAATCAAGGTACGAAAAGAATATAGAATGTTTCCGACACCAAAACCGAACGTATTAACCTTGAGCATAGGAATTTACTCATTTATGCAATCAAATCAGAAGAAGACGCTTGGCGGCTCCTACTTGATTATCAATGCAACAGTGTTGGAAGACTTAGGGGAGGTGGACGACTCTGACGTCTGGACGTCGATCACACGATCAACTTCCTACGACTCTATCCGTCTACAACTCACCTTATGCATGACTGCATTCCAGGCGCAGCGAATGGAAATCAACGCAACAAGGACGACACCAATACATCCCGAGCCTTCCCTAATTTGGGACGCCACAAAAGCTCAATGGGACACCAAAGCTATTATGCAGCAACTTGGCGCCGTGGTTCCTGAGATACCGACCGCAGACCGCGGAATCTTTGACCTGGCACCCCGGTCGTGGCAATGGACCAACCAGCCGGAATATTTGGATCTTACTGGAGACTCTGCAGAGACCACAGCCACTCTCTCCACAGTTGGCCATGATGCGATATATGATGGTATGGTGAACAGTGCCCAATTCTCCCTTTTCAGCCATGTGGTCATGTCCACAAAGAACCCAGCCTTGGCCCTTCAGGCCTTCTTCACAAGACTGTGTTCTATGTGCTATTACGATCGAATCGCCATGTTCGACGCCGTTGGACCGTCTTGGCAAGTTTCTCTGGTCCAAGTTGCTCGGCCATTAGGTTGGACTGCTTTCATTATCGTCGCAGGCATAGCTGTGCTGCATCTCATCATAGTTCTCTTGGTGGTACTGATGTTCCGGGGTACCGGCCACCTCAGCCGCACCGAAAACGCATGGGCCGCTGTCTCCCAGCTCCTTGGACCTCTTACAGAAAGCTGGATTAGGGATGTAGATACCCTGGATGATAAGACAGTTAAATCCTTGCTTAAGGATCATGGCCTGGACAAAATTATGGTTGGGGTTGAATGTATTCAGGGTCGGGCGCATTTAGTAGAAAAGGACAAGATTTTATAGCCGACTTCTAGGCGATTCGTTAACTGAACTAATTACACATTTGGTCCATGAATCCCCAAAGTCCCGGATTGCCATGCAAGTCCACTGTTAACAAAAAGTTCCACCATATCTTACGATTGGGATTAAGACACACGTCTTTGGTCCAAGAGAGGTGGATGGGAATACCAAAGATGGCTTATTGATGTGGAAGTAATTTTATTAATAATCGTTAATGGTTGGAGGGTACATATAGTGTGTAGCTATGGGTTTAGCTATAGTTTCCAGTCATCTGGTACAGTTGTCCATTGGCCTCCCAAGTTCCAGTCAAGTATCCGCCTCTAATGCACTGGTTAATGATGTTCCTATTGATGTTAGAAAGGGTTCTCGAAAATGATAATAAGTGAAGATAAGTAACACACTCAGTGGCATCCTAACGTATACGAATTAGTCAAGTCAAAAGTAATCAAGTGCTAGCTTGTGTAAGATAAATACCCAGCAATCCTTGAACCCCGGCTTTGAGGCAGTATTCTTGCGTTTTAGCTCAACGTTGAGTGTCGCCGATATGAACCCTGCAGTTCGTGAGGCATAGGTTGTGCAGGGCTGCTGGAGAGCGCAGTCTGAATTGCTGCACATCTTATCGCGAGCTTCCCAGTATGCCTGCTCATGCTTCGAAGAGATTCCACCAGACTGCTTAGTACCAATGCAGTCTGCTGCTAAAGCACTATTGAAGAAAAGGGTGAGTGTAGACAGGTTGATGATTTTCATTTTAAAATGTTGAGGTGGAGAAGAGGTTAAAATAAGGTGTTTAGGTGGCTTAGCAAGAAAGGTAGGCACTTGCGGGATATTAAATTAGCTTTATACTTTTTCGCTTTGTGTCTTTTTATCAATACGAGATAAGATGCTGGTTTTGTCTTCATTCACCGCACGTTGGAACCTCCGTCGGCCGCCTTTCCGCAGATTCATGCCGCTTGAAGGTCATGTCGGCCGCTAATTGCGGGTAAAGTGACAGGTTGCAGGGGCTAGGATATTTACGATTGTGGTTCTAGAACAATGAATTGACTCCATTGACTAACTGTTTGTTGAAGTAGCTATGTTGTATTTACTCGCTTAACTTGCTGGTCAGTAACTCAGTCACTGTAGTACGTACCACGATACCAGTTTATCTTGTATGAAAACGTACCAAATACATCGTGTGACATTTGGGTGAGACCTGCAGCTTGCAGCAAGTATTGTCTTCGTGTTCATTACCAACACAATGACAAAGCAGTAAACACAGCACAGCATACAAACGAACTTCCCAATATCGCCTAGCTATCCGTCATACAACATTCAGCCGTACGACTGCCCACTGAATGTATCAAGTGGAGATTACATTAAAAATTCAGAAAATAAAATAACTATAAAACAATCCAGGCCATTCATCCACCTGTTATTCCCAGTATCTGGATATTGATATCAATCTCAATCCTCTTCCATTCACGATCGATTCACCATGCAGATCGTCAACCTCGCTACTCTCTCACTTCTCATTGGCAGCTCTTTCGCTGCAGACTGCTTCGGATCGTCAGGTATTGCAAACAAGTTCATAGACGGATACTGGGATGCACGCCAGAAGATGTGTAGCAACACAGATTGTGCCTACCAACAACCCTGTACAGTTACAACTTCAAAAAAGTACACAGCTATTGGTAGTGCTACTCTGCAAATCGAGTTTAAGCGTAAGAACACTGCTGGAAAACAAGGATTCAAAGATTGCTGGGTATGAGTGCTCTACAACGTTACAATCATCAGAACTTTTACTTACTAATGAAT
The DNA here is from genome assembly GCA_013618295.1 of Fusarium armeniacum. Classification (NCBI taxonomy): domain Eukaryota; kingdom Fungi; phylum Ascomycota; class Sordariomycetes; order Hypocreales; family Nectriaceae; genus Fusarium; species Fusarium armeniacum. The sequence goes on along the minus strand of JABFER010000145.1, from coordinate 32,258 downwards.
ACTCTACAGGATGCTACAGAGTATGTATACAAATTCTTCTACAGATCTATCTAACAATTTTAGGAATATAATCATTCAATGCGTTAGAGAAGGCGATCTTTACAGTGGATCTTGGCAGGCTAATGGGCAATTGTATCAAGTTAATGGGTGGTTCAATTAAATCTCGTATGGGAATCTAGATAGGCGGCTGGGAAGGGTCCTGGAAAGGACTTCCAAGGCTATGGCTCAGCTAGAATAAGTATCTCCCTGAGAGAAAACTTAATTATCTCTCTCTGCCCCTGTGTTTTAATTGATTGCGTAAATGAAATTATAAGAGAATGTAGTACGATGCAATAAGTCTAGCATTTGATTTCCATTGACTCTTATCCCCCGTAATTTGTTATCTACTAAGACTGATGAGTTACTTAACATCAATGATTTGGGCAGCCTGGAGGAACATAAGCGTCCACTCATGCGGTATAGCAACTGATTCACTTTCATCACATTGTGGCTGTTCAAGTTATCATATTCTATAGAGGTGAAAGGCGCTGCATCGACTCGTTCATTGGACAGGCCCCACTTTGCGCAGCAGGCTGGGAAGCAAGGGGTCGGTCAGCATATGCATATCAAGTCGTTGCTGGCACCAGGGGCTTTTGCAGCCGACGTATATCGGCTGTTGGCCAACATTTGCTCTGGACAGGACAGTGCACTGCCTCTTCCTTAATAAGTGTCGCAAGGTCTCACCAAGTTCGCACGTTCGCTATTGGGTTGGCTACAATAATGTATTGGCTCATCCAGAGGCAGGGCTCCGCTGTAAGTTTCAAGGTTCACTGCATTTGCGATAGATTATGCATAAGTCGGCCGGAGATTCAACAATGATGGGTCTGTGATGGAAAAAGGTTAGCATTGGCCATGATTAAGTGTATGGCTTACATTTGTTGTCACATGAAAGGCAATCTCGGTGCGGCTGACTTCCCCTCCCAACCAAGGTGTAGACACTCGGTATTTCGAGGTATACTACAGTCAGGAGCAAGAGAGAAGATCCGACGGTAAATAATCCGGTTCGACGCAAACTGATACTTAGCGAACTGTAGTATGAATCGAGACTATAGAACTTCTAGACTAGAGCTGACTCAACCTTAACATACTGATAACGTTTACATACATGGGGGAGCTCGTCGCATTAACAGATTTGAGGAGGCACAATGAGCATCGAGGAACAACAAGGCTCCGAAGATATCAGCGCAAACATACGAAATCGTATGGCTGAGTAAGACACTGTGGCTTGAACTTGATTGTTTGTATAAAAGCCACTGCAAATGGAACCGTATGGAACCAAGGCAGACAGCTGCTTCCCCGCATAGCTTGTTTATCCCGTCTGAAAGTAGCGTAGCTACTACAAGTTGATGGTTGTTATAAAGAGGCTGTGTCTGGAATAAATGAAATGTAAAACCAGGCTGAGTCTTGTTCTGCCATGCAAGGAGTTGGAACCAACTCAACACGCTTGACCCAAGTGAAATATAGTACATAATCTATGGGACGTGCCGTCCTATAAATCATCTCTTATAAAGCTACGGCAGTCCTGTATCTGATTACTCTATCTCATTGATATCTGCTGCACCTCAAATGGCTACTTCATGCAATTTTGTCTCCGACAGGAATACTGTCACAAAATGTCTTGTAATATTATTCTTCCTTAACTTGCTCTGCCTTGCACTGTCCGTCATTGCATTTATCGACCACAAGCGCGAGGAGGCAGACGACCTCGCGCAAGTCATCGTGGTGAGTTCCTGGCTATACATGCTATCATTTCAATATTACTAATAATACCCTGATAGATCTCAATAGCTGGTGCTGCTATATCCGTTTCTGCTATCATGATTTACTCAATCAAGCCTAACGCACACAGCCAGAAAAGGCTTAAATTCTGTATTCTTACAGATGCATTATATGCTACAGCAAGGTATAATCCTTCACTACTAGTATACTCTCTAGCATCTAATACCTTTCCTAGTGGTACTTTTAGTATATTAAGTGGAGTACAGAACTTAAACGGTACAGCACTCCCGATTCGATATATAATATACTATGCAATACGGCTCTATCTACTATCATGTGGTTAGTATGGACCTTGAGACTTAAATTTTAAGAATTTACCGTTGACAGTCGAAGTATCTTCAGTCTTTACCTGGGGGTGCGCTTGAATCGTTTAAGTAAAGTATTGGAAGGACTTCAGACCACGCCATCGGATCATGGTGTTGGAGACACTGAGCAAGGTCAGGGCACAGCCCAATCTGGACCCCATCCTCCAGGTTCGCAGAGAAGGTTGAGTACTGGCATGCAACCTTCTGCAGTAGTCGAAGATTCTTCCGTCAATGTTGAGCAGGTAGCTCCTCAGGTTTAATTTGCAAGCAATTCGTCCAGTGCGTTAAGAGAATGATCTCGACGATGGGCCTTGGCAGTCGCTACTAGGTAGATCTACTTTATTTATTTTTAGCCTTAAACTGAAGTCCCAGCCTTCTTAATGTTCCTCAAAATTCTCAACTAGAATATCCGTAAATCAAAAACTCATTGCATCAAATTAAAGGACTAGGTAGGTCTATCAAATGGATGGGTGTTATAAACAGATCTGATAGAGAGATCTGTAAGAGCGACTGGGAAGGATTCAGGGCAAGGATCATGGAATGTATGATCTACCTAGAGAGAACTCTGTGAAAGGGCTAAGAGACGTTCCGTAGATCAGACCTTTCGGGGAATAGAAGTGCTGAAAGAAGGTAAATGGAATGATACCTGGTTTTTCGCCGCTCTTTAAGAATTTCTCCATCTTAGATTATTGTTCTCAAACGGCGGATGGAGTTCCCATTGAAACAATACCAAGACATCAAGCACGCTTGTCTTTACCCGGATCAGGGTCCTGTCCCCTCAGATGCAGGGAGAGGTGCTTCTTGGCTACAAACGGCGCTTTGTAATACCTTGGCACTGCCAATCGTCTCATTGACTTCGCAACTAATTATCAGATGCCGCAGACTTTCAGAATATAGTACTTTCCAAGCAGAATCTCGATTTTACAGGTCATAAGTATAACTCGCGGCATGCCATAACGAGCACAATTTGTTGTTTGATCTCTGATTGCATGTCGTACGTTACATGGATTGTCTCGGTTTTGCGTGGTTTTCGGAAGTAGTTCTTATTTATTACCACTATTGTGGGCTATCTTTACTCCAACTGGTTTGTTGTTGCGCCGCCAAGGACACTGACAGAGAATGCCAAGCCCTTCATTCGGGTTTTTGAAGATTGTTTCCCTAAACTCGAAAATGATATCAGTGTTGTTGCATGATCAAGTTTCGATCCAGCGTTTATATCGCCTGGTTGGTTCTCTGGCTACCAAAAAATGATCGGGCATTCCTATTTCTGGTAATAGATGTGATGGACAGGAGAAGATAATGTAACATGAACCCCAAGTGTCCACTATGGATTGCCGAGGGTAAATAGGTCGAAAGAAGATGGTTTAAGTATGAAACCAGTCTTTCTTACCGAGACAGATTCGCTATTAATCTTTTCTTCCTCAAATATTTGATCTCACGTGTCATTTACAGACGGCATTGAGCCTACGTTGACTTCAGTGACTAGATAGCATTCGAATTCAGTGATTTGCCTTGTTCAGCTCTTAAATCCACTCTTCTCACCATGGCGGACCCGATCGTCACTCACGTTGGAAACATCGCAGCTGGGGAAGATTCAAATGCTGCCGAAACTACACTCGAAAACTCTGTCTCATCATTGAACTCCACTAACTCATCCGCTTCGACCTCCGCAACCAGTCAAGGTGCCAAGCAAGATGAACCAGACGTATCTATCGCCCTCAATGCTACTGACATGGATGCCGTACCTGGTCTCATCAAGGACATCAATTCTCTGAGTACCGACCTAGACACCAACGATCCAGTTTTGCGACTAAAGCTCATGGCAAAGGCCAAGAGCCTCTGGCAGTCGCTTGAGACACCGAGAGAAACTATGCTCCGCCACGTTTGGGCTGAGGTACGTAACTACGTCTTCTCGGTACGATTCTTGTTTTGATGATTCAGCCTTCTCTACATTGCGCCTTGACTGCTGACACTGTCAAAGACGTTTGGGCCCATGTTGCCAAGATTGACAGGCCTTTCACTGGCGCTGAGATCGCAAATGAAAAGAATATAGAGCACGCTCCACTCGGTACGTTCAGTCCCTCGGATCGGAAAGGCGGCTAGTTAATAGTTACACACAGCTCGTTTGTTGAGACATGTCTCATTCATGGGCTATCTTACACAACTAGACGACGATACTTATGAAGCCAACAATTTTATCAAGTCCATGGCCTTCCCGTTCATCAATGCTGGATATCCTTGCATGTGAGAAAGACTTTATGTTACATGCTCAGCCTACTAATTCAAACCTGTTAGTTCTGGAGCCCTGCTCAACGCCCATGGTCAGTTCCACGAATGGGCTGAGAAGAACTCCTGGAAAGATCCCACGGATATCAACAACGCCCCCTTGCAGTATGGATATAAAACGGACAAGACATTCTTTGAACATCTGCATACCAACCCACCATATGGCCAGCTGTTCCATCTTCATATGGGAGGATACAGGCAGGGTCGGCCGAGTTGGATGGATGATGGTTTCTTCCCTGTTCAAGAAAGACTGATTAATGGCTTTGAGGAAACAAAAGATGCTGCTCTTCTGGTTGACATCGGAGGCTCTTTCGGTCATGATATCGGAGAGTTTCATCGCAAGTTTCCCTACGCTCCAGGTCGCCTTGTTCTTCAAGATCTTCCAGTTGTTATTGACCAAATCACCTCACTAGAAGACAAAATTGAAAGGATGAAGTATGACTTCTTTACAGAACAGCCTATCAAAGGTAATCAATGGCAGCCAATTCATCCTTAAACGCAGCGCGCTAATTCGAACCACAGGTGCTCGTGCATATTACATGAATTCCGTCCTGCACGACTGGTCGGATGAGACTTGTCTTGATATTCTTGCGCAGATCAAGGCTGCCATGAAGCCTGGATATAGCAAGCTCTTGATTAACGAAAACGTCATCCCTAATACCGGTGCGCAGTGGGAAGCAACGGCGTTAGATATAATGATGCTTACTCTTCTTGCATCACGGGAGCGAACCCAGGAGAACTGGGAGTCGCTTTTGACACGAGCTGGGATTAAGATTATCAATGTCTGGACAGTTGCTAACGGGGTTGAAAGTCTGATTGAGTGTGAGTTGGTTTAGGATTAGGAGGATGAGCATGTATCTCAGGCAAAAGGCTACCTGTCTCTCTGACTCTCCAATTAAGAGGCTACATCACTGTTATATACCGTACGTTCCTAGGAAATTGAACAGACACAATGGGTTGCGGAAAAACACATGTCGGGTTTCTCTATTAACAATGCATGACTGTTTGCGAAGGCAAGTAAACTATTCTGTATTCCACCGACGATAGACTATATCAGTTCACGAACTAACGTGGAGGGCTGCAGAGAGGAGGGAGATAACATGCAGATATGATGTCGTCACTTGATCTGGCACGTGATATCCTCCGTGCTCAACACATTGTGCTCAGAGCCAACAACAGACCGTTCAAATGGTCTAAGGTTTTAGGCGAGATTTCATAAATATTCATATTCTTTAGTCTAATATCCTGTTTATCGTCGCGCTAGTCCCACATCCAGCCCCATAGGCTTGCGCAAGAATCCCTCACGCGTTTCCATAACATCCTGTCTCAAGACAACATCGTATCGCCTGATCCAAGTAGCTGCCATTAGTCGCAATTGAAGCTCCGCAAGGTTCCTTCCTACACAAGAGCGAGGCCCGTAGCTGAAGGGGATGAAAGCATTCTTCTGCTTATCAGTCAAGGTCTCCCAACGCTCAGGCTTGAAGTCATCAGCATCCGGACCCCAGATTTCCGTTGAGTGGTGGATAGTGTATGTAGGAACACTGAGAACTGTTCCAGGGCCAAAGTAATGTCCCTGGATAGTGACACCTTTATGGTGGGGAGGAATTTCACGGGGTAGACCGATACCAGATGGGGAGTGAATTCGGAGGGTCTCGTTGATGCAGTGGCCAAGGTAAGGAAGGTGCTTCACAGACTCGAAATCAGGAATATCAACGTCCTCGGGTACAGCGGCAGAGATCTCTTCGTATAGCTTTTGCATGACTCCAGGTGTCCTGACAACATGATACAGCAGGGCGCAAGAAGAGTTGGAAGTTGTGTCACTTCCCGCGATCAATTGAGTAAGAGCCTCGGCAGTAAGTTCATCACGTCCAAGAGGTTCACCCTTCTCGTCGCGACCCTGCATGAGACGAGCCAGAAGGTCCTTTCGGGTAGAGTCGCCGCCGCGCTCCAGACGCTCACTAACACGGGCAATAGCAATACCGGCGAGATTCTCGACAGCCTGGAGACCTTGGCTGAAGAACGGATCGGGGAGATACTTGGCGTAGGGCTTGAGTTGAGGGAGACAACCGAGGGTTGCTGAGACTTCGCCGCGACGGTTCATGATTTCAACAGCTGGTGCGTAAATGGTGGGACTGGTGGGGGAAGCCTTTACTTCAGCAATGTCGGCACCAGAAGCGAGCATTCCTAAAACGTATCAGCGCTTGTGTCGAATCAATCGCATGAGTTACTTACCGAATGGTTTGCCAAAAGCCAGATCAGCGATGATATCAAAAGCCAAGAAGTTGACTATATACTGTCAGCTGACTGTGCCATCCTATGTATATGGTTTACTTACACCAGTTGAGACAGTCAACGCGCCCATAGCCATCACTCTCTTTGTCGCTAGCAATGCGATCCCATTGCTTGATGAAGACTTCAAGGTTTTGGCGGATATAGGGCTCAAACTCGAGAACAGATTTAGGAGCAAAAGTATGCGAAACAATCTTTCGCTTACGAGAATGCTCGGCTCTGTCACGTGTGTTGAAAAGGCCGCGGCGGATAGACACAAAGGTGTCGTAAAAGTCACTGGTCAGTTAGCTTCTGCCATCAACAAACACCAACTTGCGACATAACATACGCTTTTAAGAACCCATTTCCATGCCCGTAGATAGTGTTAATGCTATCCGCATCAGCTATGGATACGTGGTTTGGTGCAATTCGGACGATAGGGCCCAGCTTCTTGTGGACTTGGTCAACGATTTCGTATCGTTTTCCTCTTCGACATGTTGATAGTAGCCAGAGATTGCTAAACTGTGCCGGGAAAGGAGCGGGAATACCGCGGAGATCCTTGTTGCTGACCCATGGGAGGATGTACCATGCAACAATGGCAACGAGGAGGACCACGGGTGCCCAAGGAGAGATCAAGAGTTCTGTAAGAGCCATTTTGTTTAAGTGATTCTTGACAGAGATGTGAGGTTAGGGAAGACGAGAGGAGGAGTTGGGTATTTATTTACATGGTCTTGGTACGTAGTGGCTTTGACCTTGGATTGCCCCAGATTATTTACCCCAGATGGGATGGAGGCAACCATTGATAGCTTCCGAGGAAGGATTTCTCCACATTCTGCCCTCGGCAATTTCATTCCCCAGCATACTATTGGCCAATTGATGAATTCATCCTAGTCTGTCTTTAGCAGCCTCAACTTGAGGTAACTCTAAACATACTATATTTACTACTCTCGTGTTTCCCTTGTTAGGAAGAGGTGTTCTCTACCGCCCAGATATACCCAAGGTTTCTTCCTTAGAAGTCACAATTTTCCAAATAATTTGTTGTTTAATTACCATACATCATCTTCTGCTCTTCATGTTCACTACGTCATTGCTCGTGTGCTTATTTCAACTCGGATATTGAGAGCATCCGATTGGCTACAGTTCCGCGGAAGCAAGTCGGCAATTCAAGACGGATGCTAACAAGACCACCAGACTAAACCTCGTGTCTATTCAGTAGACCCTATCAATAAACTAAACCTATTTAGAAAACGTACAGAAACTCATCGTTCATCAAGTCAGTCAAATCATCAAAGGCATGATCTCCAACATTTCCGTCCTTCGCACTCTCAACAGACTGTCCATCCGTAGCCTTTGCTCTCCGAAGACGATCAGCTTCTTCAGGTGAGTACAAGCTATAGTCTACAATTACGGCGTCTTTCCCAGCCAAGACGCGACGACGACTGTGGTCGCGGTTGAGGTAGGTGAGATACATGCTTGTTACCACAACCAGACCTTCAATCGCCATGTACAGGAGCAAGTTCCAGGATAAACCCCTGTGGTATTCGGGTGCTTCGGATGGCTTGTAGAGAAGTGGACCAATGATGTTACCGAGGGACTGGCCGATGAAAAGGACAGATGAATTGCACTTGCTTTTAGTGTCGCCTGCTGTGTTTGAGGAAGCCCAAGAGTAGATCAGAGGAACTAGAACAATTAGTGTATGAATTATAGGTAGGTAAGCATAGACTCACTAATTCCTGGAAAGACGGAAATCATGTAGTAACCACCAAGAAGTGTGTTCCTGCCGTCAGGTGTATGTGGCGTGGACAACATAATCATGCAGCCCAAGATTGGAAAGATGGCCAGAAAGGCAATTACTGGGCCTTTCTTGTGATACTTGGTCGCAACATAAGACCCTCCGACGGTGGAAATGAGTTGCACAATACCAAAAGGCGCGTTGAACAAAATGGCCTCGAATGAATCAAAACCGAATGATTTGATGAGAAGAGGACCGAAAGAGCCAACACCACCAGAGGGAACACTGTATATTAGTTAATTGCCAGTCACCAAAATTGAGAACGGGTTTGACCTACGAAATGCTAAAAATGAGAGCAAACCACAGCCAGGTCTTAACATCGCGCATGGTCTCCCAGAAGTGATCCCATCGCCATTGACGCGACATGACACCCGTTTGGTTCATTCTTAGTCTCTCAATAGCAATAAGCTTATCGTGTTTGTCGAGGAACTTGGCTTCTGCTGGGGAGTCGGGCATGTAAGAAAACAATACAGTAGAGAAGCAAACTGTAATAATACCGAAGGCGACAAAGATGGTCTAGGTAGTCAGTAATTGATAGAGTCATCAGGACATATGGGACTTACCTGATATGGCTTCAGTCCTAAAGGCAACTGTGCAAGCCACCAAGTCGCCAAGCTTCCAAACTACTCCTTGGTCAGTCGCATCCCATAGGTGATGGAAGTCAACATACAACACCTGTGAATCCATTCATAGCATACCAATAACTCATTCTCAACGGCTGCTCTCTTCTTCTCCAGAACATTTGTGTTATGGCCACAAAGCTAGGCGCAATGCTCGCCTCAAACGCGCCTAGCCAAAACCTAGCGAACAGCAGACTATGAAAAGTATGTGCCGCAGCCATAAACGTCAGAGTAAGACCCCAGAGAGTCACCATGCAGGCTGTGAATTTTCCAATGGGAAGTTTCACAAGAAGCCATGCTAGCGGGAACTGGGCGATGAGCTGAGCAACGTAAACAATGCTACTCAGCCATGAAAATTGGTTGCCTTTGAGATGAGTGTCTTCTATAAGTCCAAAAATGGAGGCGTATGCAATTGTAGCTTTGTCAAGACCTAGCCTAATATTAGCGTGCTTGTTCCAATTCTCGAGTGGGGTCGCTTGCCTTGGAGAAAGTAAACTGCGAGCATCAGAGGCAGAACAACCATATCAATCCTTTTGAGAACACGCGCATCATCTTCAGGCGTAACTTTGATTCGTCTCTCAGGGGAGACACCTAGTCGTCGCATTAAATCTGCAGCTGCACCTTTTGCCTCGACATGGCCTCTCCCTCTTGTGACGCCTTCTTCTCCATCCACCATGTCGAGAAGAGCGTGGTTATCGCGTGATGACGCGCCTGGATCTGGGGAAGTGGAGCCCAGATGGCCCAAGCCTGTTGTTGACATTTTCGACAATTTCTAGATGCCAATTCAATTGATTGACTCGGAATTGACGTTGGATAATTGTGATGATGCTGAAAATGAGAGGACAGGCTGTCTTGGTTTGGAGAACAAGGGATGTCGAGGGATGACTGATTGTCTTGGCCAATCAGGGATGCTAGGCTCTCAGGCTTGCTATCTGATTAAAAAGGCAAAATGCGGGATGATCTTTTATAGACGGGTTTCGAACCAAGGGGCTTCAGAGCTACATCAGACAGATGACGTAAGTCAAACGTGGCTTCTCACATGACTGTTCATCCTTGAATCTCACGGTGTAGGGTAACGTCGACGCGATATAAGACATCTTACGGCGTGAGTGAACAGTGATTTGTTTCTTTATATATCATAGATCTGTTTATAAGTTCTACTTGTATCAGAGTCTTGGATAATAAATTGTTTGTTGAATTGTATGAAGATCGTGCAAAGGGTTGGGTTCATAGCATAGAAAATCACATTATGCCAGAAGGGTTTATCAATGCAGTTGTTTCAACCGTGGTTCTCACGATTGTCCATCCCATGGAGACGATTGGAAACATTAAATGTAACATCTCAATTTTGCGCACTATTAATATGTCAGAGCAATGAGAACGAATTGATTGAGAACCCTAATTTGGATCACAGATGCAGAGTATGCACACACGTGAGAGACCCTCACGTCAGCATATGACGCAACAAAAATATGAAACAAGACTGTTCTCCGGAAGGAACAGCCTTTATCCGGGACGCTACAGTTTTGTTCTGTGGGGCAATTTGCTCACTGGGATTGGAGATCACACCGATATTCCCGGCGGGTGCCGCTAGTTTAGTTTCTGCAGGGCAGCCCTACGACTTATAAGGTCACAATTGCCCGAGGTATCTTTACTTATTTAGACACGTCCTATGTACCCGGATAAAGTTTAAGGCGTTCGAATAAAATTGAGCGTAAAATGCAATTACTGCTGTATTATCAAGAATGTTATATGTGCAGATATACTAGTTTCTCTAGGTGCCTTTCCCCTTTATCACCCTACTCTTATGCATTCAAGGTCCAGAACTCAAAAGTTAGCTGTACATGCCAGAGCCTAAACAAACTTCCTCGGTGCTAGATCAGTCTAGAACTGCTTGATAGCCTGGCACTGTGTAAGTCTTTCAAAGTCCTCGCAAGCCCCGTTGTATGTGTCCATCAGATACCTAGAAATTATAAGTTAGAAAAAAAAGACCACTTCAGAAATAGATGTACATACTTGTGCCCAGCGGGACCTCGAGCAACGCTCACGTCAACGTAGTACTTTCCATCGTCACCCCAGAAGCACTGTCGGTTTGTGAAGTAAAACCCATGCTGAACCGCCTCGCACCAGAAATCAAGATGCTTATCATTGCGAGGTTCGGTGATGAGCCAGTGGCGATATCGGTCCAGGCCGGACTCAACCCAGGTCTTGACATATTTGATTGTCATGGAACAGTCTGCCCGCTTGTCGAGTACAGCATCTAATATGTGGTTAACGTATGTATATTTTTAAGGCTGGGGACCTTACCAGTGACAGCATCAGGAGTGGGAGAAGCAACAACTCCGGTGATGGAAGAGATGGCTACAACAACCTGGGTGAGGAGAGTGAACTTCATATTGATTGGGGTTGAGTGAGATTGCTGGATGATGCCTGATAAATTGGAATGAGAAAAGATAGAAGAAGCATGTTGTTTGGAATCAGGCCTTGACTTTATAGTCCAAGATGTTCATCGGGAACGATAGGCTTTTGCTAGTTACCCCGAATCCGTTCTAAATTCAGTAACATCATGCCCAGATTACTAGATCTTACAGCTGATCAGTCGGTCCGCCCAGTGAAGCGAGAATCCTTCGGTAATGCGAAAATCGTCTGCAAAGAGCCGAGTATCCGTACAGTCCCATACCTGTATTCCTTCTATGGGCCTGCAAAGACGTTTGATTTATTTCGATAGGCAACTCAATGCCATATAGAGTAATGCCGGTAATAAACTCCATGTGGGTCAATTCCGAGCAAAACTAGGCTTATCTAAACGCTTATCTTTTATCAAATCAATGCAAGGCTGGAACCACAATTTGTTTGAACGTAGGCTCATGAGGCTGTCAAAGTGGATGTTTTGATGGAGTCGTCTCACCTTCTTCTCCATATATTCTTAAATGTGCACTCCCAGCACAGACTGGAAGGCCCGATAGGCACACCGCAGAATACTACTCCAGACTCTTGGACCCTGAAACCTCATTTCTACTGAAATCCTTCGAGTCCAGCGATGGAGGCAATGGATCTCAACGTGGTCCACGGACCTGGGTGTAAATATAAATTGAAAGCGCTGCCTCCAACAATGCTCCAACTTTGTACCTAACTCACCAGTAAATTCATCATTCATTAACTCCCCATTCATTAACTCCCCATTCAATACCATCAACATGAAGTTCTCAATCCTTACTCTTGCCGCAGCCGTCCCTGCTTTTGCTGCGACTGTTCCCGCTCATGTCGATACTGCCGAAGGTATTTCCCCATTTTATCCAAGATAGAAGCAGTTCAGTACTAAATAATCCTTAGTCGACAAGCGCGCAAACTGCAAGCTCACTCTCCAATGGCTCACAAACTGGAGTGAGGCTGCCTTAAGAAGATACCGAGTGCAGCTTATCACGGAGCCCCGAAACGATGACCATATCCACAAATACTGTGATCTCTTCAAGGCCGATGCAGCTGGTGTCCAAAATGTGCAATGCTACTGGACAAAGGACGGGAAGTATGTCATTGACGAGAGTGAAGGCGAAGGCTCTCCCGGTCATGAGTAAGTGCCACCATATCTACAGTTCTATTGTTGTATCTAACTTGATGATTTTAGTGAGTATTTGAAGCGTTTTAACAACGCGGCCAAGTACTTCGAGTGGGCCACTGACTGCGAGACTGTTCGAAACCTCTAGACTGCTTGAATAAGCGTTATAACGTCTACACTAGTAGTCCTGTTGTGCGGGGGGACTGAACAAAGTTGAACAGATAGGTGGCTATTGTGTGGGGTTTAGGCAATTTATACCTGAAATGCGTTGTATTTGATCTTGCAGTTAGCCGATAATATTTATATCAAGATTTCATGTTGTGATTATCTGTACGTTGAGATCTGGCTCTATGTCGTATCGCCCTTGTTTCTTTAGTTCCAGTCACGATTGCACGAACTTTATCATTTTTTCCTCGTTTTTTACTAGCAATTCAAGATGTTTCTTTATGCATCAGGTAAATTGTTGTCAATTGGGAAATCATGTTGTGATACATTGTTGTGCATCACTAGTTCATCACCAAATCCTGAAACATGGATTACTTACTTACTACCTACGTCATGCCGCTGCCGCCACATCTCCATAAAAACAAGTCCATTTCCAAGTTCAAAGCAAGGTTTCCTTCCCAGCCACATTCCACTATTTATCATCGACTACTTGTTTAGTCTATCATATAAATACAGTAGCATCACATACCACCATCCCTGTACTCAATAGACCCTATGAACGAGGCACTGAGCTCTATTTTCTCCGGCGCAATACCTGCCCAACTCATGTCTTCCAACCAATCCACGGGCGAAAGCCAAAATGGCGAAACACCCTCCGAAAGCTCATCCCAGACAAAAGACCGCATCATAAAAGAGATCAAGAGCAGGGTCGAAGAAGCAAAGGGTCTACAAGAGAAATCTCTCGAACTCCACGACAAAGCAGACAAAGAAGAAGATCCCGAACAAGCCGAAAACATACGTCATGAAGCAAGAGAAATCGATAAGAAAGCAGCCAAGCTCATGAAGACAGCCGAGAGGCTTGAGAAGGGATGGCTACAGGGCGGTGCGATGGGAACTGGTATAGGAGCTGGCGTGGCGAGTGGTTTGGGTATGGGTGTTGGTGCATTATTGACGGGTGTCGTGGCTATTCCAACTGCTGGGCTCGGTTTACTTATCGGTGCGGGGACAGGACTTGCACATGGGAGTTGGGTCAAGTTTACAGATGCTTTCACCAAGGACGAGACTGAGAGTATTGTTAACGAGGCCGAGGAGGAAGCTGAGAAGATTGCAAAAGGTTGATGATTTTAGTCGTGGGCTATATTATGACACACGTCACTGGGCATTTTTCGGGAAATTGCATCAACAGCTGGATACTGAGTCTTCAATGAATATCCCATACAGATTACTCAATATCATCTAACCTCATAGGATGACTACAGCTGCTTAATTTATATAATAGATGTATCAAACTCTCGCTTCCGATTCCTGGTTTCCTTCACCCTCGAACAGTGGTAGTCTTCAGGGAGGAATCGCTTGTTAGGGAATGAATGGTCTGGACAGACAAAGATAAGATTCTCCAGTCCAGCCTTTGTGCTCCTTACTTACGTGTACTGTACATTGGCTCAGATATTCGCAGCGTAGGTGGAGAGTCCCTCCGAGTACCTCGCTAAAACGACTGGAGGGCGTGATATATCCAATACCGATGTCTTGTACCTCGGGGAGACTCAACGAACAACTGATCTATATAGCATCTGTTTCGGTATACCTTCAGGCCAGATCTCACATTTGGTCGCGGATCGATATACCCAGGAAACCTGGTTTTTGGTTAAGTGGAGTGTTCGCGGCGCCAGAAGGCGCTTCTGTACAACCCAAGCGCGTCTCACGAGAGGGACGTCTTTTTTCTTAGTGCCCAGCGTCTCCGCAGCGATGCATTTGTACAGTTTGGGTTGACACTACTGGCGATAATAGAGCTACTCAGCAGCGAACTGATAGCACGAAAGTGGATTGATTACATCGTTTCGACAGTCATATTATTGACAGCTCAATTAAATCCTTAGCATTCACATCACTGCACATTGCATAAAGAAAATCGAGTCCGAGTGAAGCATATTAATCAAGAACTCTCTATGTCATAGGCAGTGCTTTCAAAACCTTTATCAGGTTGTCGTTTCAAGATGTATTTCGACAGCATTTTCAGGTTCCTCAGAGCCTGGGTCCAGGCACTAGAACTATGAAAAACATCCGGATAATCGCCGGTGTGAAGCATGAATATTATTTAAAGTTATTTGTAAGAACATAACCAAAATCGATGATACTGGACGTATTAGCTATCGGAAAGAACTTGGAGTCTGAGGGGTCCGCTCCCTCCGTCGTGTGTTGACCTCGTAATACAGTATCTTGTGTTCAGTGCTTTAGCCATTCTATTGACTTCAGTCGTCCGGGCAGTCGAGAGGCCATGTAGCTGTGAAACGAATTCGTCGTTGTGACAAACTAGATATAACACTGCAGCAGGCGTTCCCCAGCTTTCAGACCCCAAAGGTGAGAGAACACTTGAAGACTTGTAAAGAATTGCCGCCATAACTATAACAAGCACGAGCAACATGAAGAATAACACTCCAAGGCTCACCCATGTGCAAATATCGAAAGTTGACCACGTGATTGCGTTGCTAAAAGGGATGTTGGCGAGCGCTATCGGTAGAAAGTCACTGAGGATTGTGGCTAAAGACACGAGGGCTAGCAATTTATGTCCATGACGAAGGTACGTCACAACTCCCTGGTAGGGACTCGGAGATAGTGGCATCAGGATGGATTGCTTAGCAGTGGCTGGTCTTTGCGACATTTCAAATGCAGGATGAATCGTGGCCAATTCTGAAACGGAAATCAGCGTCAACGTTCAAATTCATGTGCCTAAAAGAGGGTGACCAGGAGAGGTAGCTACTCACGCTGAAATATAGCGGCCCATCCAAATCCGACAACCACACCAAAAACAGTGAAGAGAAACCGTACCCCAAAAATGTTTTGAGAGTCCATAAACCTCTCAAATCCAGTATCGTCGTCGGTAAGTCGGTAATACAGAATCAGAATACATAGGCCAATGAGAAACATTGCCAACCCGAGCCACATGAAAGAACCTAGGATTATCGATCGGCGCGATGAACACGTGTTGTTAACACTTGTCGACGTAGACTTGTCTAATGGAGAAAGATTTTGAGCATCGCTGTTCGTAACAGTAATTCCATACTCTCCTTGTCCAGGCGAATGAATGACGCGCCCAAATTCGAATTTATGGTTTCCTAATGTTGAGCTGGCGTCGTTTAGCAAAAACATTCCATCAGGCCCCATAGGAAGCTCGCGCATTAAAGCTGAAAGGTATGGATTAATAGAAAGGCTTGCGATCCCTAGCATACTGCGTGGATCAAAGGAGACTCCAAGGTTTCGCCTGCTTACCAATACAATGTATGCAATGTTCAAGCAGGCCATGAAGGCAAGTAATGCCTGGGATACCCGGATCACGGTATCAGAGACTTCAAGCACCGATGTGCAATGATCCGTCCAATCCTGCAAACATCCGCCTTGCAGCTTGAGATGAACAGCCTCAGCAGACAGAGGGATTAACAAAGCTGAGCTGTACTTGAGCAAGGTCGACAGAGCAACGGCAGAATGTCCATTGAAAAATCCCGCAATCGAAGAAAAGAAGCCATTGAGGCCACTGTAATTAAGAAGGATCGTGTCAGATGCCGTTCCGCCACCGGGTTTTGTCAGTTGAGCGAATGGTTCCAGACTCTTTGTCTCAGTATCCAGCACTTTCCACAAGACGGAGAAGAGCGATGCCAGCAGAGTAGGTAGGAACGTGCCGATAAAATAAGATGTTTGGGCTGATAGCCATCCATCATCGCTGAGTGAAAGCCACCCAACTCCAGGAGCTGGAGCGGTTGGTTCATCCCCCCTTGTTGTCAATGGCTGTGATGTGGTGTCGGTGTATGCAGCATCGAATTCCGCGGCTTGGGTAGCAAGAGAAGTAAGAGCCGAATTTATTTTTGTTGAATCATCCGTTGTATCATCTGTCTGAGATGTCTGTGACCCTGGAAGGGCAAGGCTTGCCGACTCAAGCAGCATGATAAGTGCCAAAATGAGGGCAAAGTATAACAGTAGAGTGGGGGTTTGTAACGAGAATGGTCTCCATCTTAGTTTGGTTCTCTTTCGCCATACGAGCGAAATGCAATAATAACATACTAAACCAGCGATTACCAACAAGACGGGAACTATCGAAAGAAGTGCAACGATCCTTGACGAACCAGGGATTGTCTGACCAACGGCATCTGAGCCGTTGCTATCGGAGGATGTTACACCCGCCATGGTCAAGAAATAGTAGACCTCAAACCCGACCAGGACTTGAAAGAATCTCTCGAGACTGTCGGTCTGTTCTGCCCTCTTCGCTGCGCTTCAGCAGGCTTTTATGAGGTTTGTCAAAAATGAAAAGGCTGCATGCGAGCTATTCAGAGAGATAAAACCGCATAAAGGCTGATATACATAAAAGTTATTGTATGACGATAAGACAACGTAAGCAATGATTTTGATAAGTGCTACCATCTATCTCAGTCAGGTAAGCAAGTGGTTTTGCGGTAAGTCGATTAAAACTTTGATTTGACGTCCTCAATTTGAACTTCATAGTAGAGATGGAGTGATTAAATAACACAAATGCTGCCGTCCTCCGTATTTATTCGGAGGTCGGTTCAGCTATGTCGAGCGCCAGAAATTTGGTAAGTAGCCCCTCAGCCGCAATAGCAGTCTCAGAAACGTTCATTGGACCATTCAGGGTAGCTCCTGCGCGATCCAAATAGCTTAACGCCATAACAATCAGCTTCTTGTAGACCGATTGCTCAAAGTCACAGTGACTATAACTTCTGCCACTAGGCGAAAGTGCATGGTTATTGTTTTTATGCCGATGACTCCTCAAGAATGAAAAAGGTCATCTAATTAGATTATGTGAACATAAGGTGCCAAGGATAAAATTTATAGAGTTAGTAGGTACAGGTTACTTTATCAAAGACAAAAACGATCCCAGGTGGCTTTGTGTACGTTCGGGTGGTTATAAAAAAGTAAGGAGTTATTATAGAAAGCGAAAAAATGATCCCGCCCGGGCTCGAACCGGGGACCTTCTCCGTGTAAAGGAGATGCCATAACCAACTAGGCCACAAGACCGGGTATATAAGATGACATGAAGATATTGCTATTGCAAAGATGAGGAGACACAGAACGGAGAGCTGAACGTTGGTTTTATGTATAGCTCAGAAAAGAATTTCCAGAACTTGACTTTGGCGCTCTTGGACGGGGATCGTGGGTCACGGGAAAAGTTACGCTAGGCTTGTTTACCAATGGGAGATGTGATCATGATCCGAGGAGTGGTGCTGTTGGATTCGGTGATTAAAATTGACCAAAGCAGCGAATAAAAGTACGAATCACAAAGAACGTAGACCCAGTGGTCATGCCCTGGGCACGGGTAATGTCTTTCTTTGTTTTATCGTCTGAAAAAGGCTGGTATGATTCTAATGCTTAGCGTAATTTCAGTTGGTATTCTTGATATTCACATAATATATTTTATATACTAAATTCAAAGCTCTTTGCATTTGCACAGGGAGGTGGGAAACCCCAATGGGAAAAACCACAATCAAGAGAACAACAACCCGCCATCGTTCACAAACGATTCGAAACTTCACTCAAGCTCTCCACATAGAATCCCCTTCTGTCGTGACCCGATATCATCAGTGACAGAATGCCTTGATCGATTTGTACATTTGGATGTTTACGCAGTCTGTGCCTTGGTGGAGCTGCTGTTCATTTCTTGTGCAATCTTCGTTCATGTACATGAAGACTATGTCTTTGTTAGTAATTTGTGGTGACGGTAGATGTGTGAAAACAAACCGCGGCAGGTTTCCGTGATGCTCTTGACATCCATGAAATCTCTAGGCAGATGAAAGCATTCTGCATCTGGAAAGGAATCTGTGTGCCCACTGACTCCCCACCCACAACCAATCTGATTAGGGAAAGTTTTGATTGTGAAGGCGTTCTCTTCCGTTCGCTGCGCAAGGGCGGCCGGCAATGAACACGCCAAAATACAGAGAGATACAATATTGAACTGCATGTTAAATGAGGTTTGTGGTGGAAACGATAAGTTTATGTAGAAGAAGGAAGAACTTGAAATATCATAGAGAGCTGAGAATGGTATGAGAAAAGAAAACTGACCTTAGATGCTCGTCTGTACTGCATTACTTTATACGTTTTGAAACAGACGGCTTCGCTTGTTACTCTGAGAATTACCACTTCTCGTTTCGCGCAAGTGTGCATCCATGCGATGATGAGCAACCCATTCGAATGCTCAGCCATAAAATCGTAAACGCCAAATCTCACGCTACAAGCATTCAAAGCAGTGCTGAACTGAAGCTGAAAAGATTGTTGGAAAATCTAGAGTGCCCATCGGAGCACACGACGACTGGCGGTGAGTATTTACTGGATAAACAGGTATTTTGTAGATTAAAGGTCACATTGTCTTCAATATTATTGATCGTTTTCTCAACGAGTGAGTTGTGCGTACCCATTAACGTACAGGCTACGGTATAGCCGACACCAAAGATCCCCTAGTACTTCAGCTTCATGCAGGTATCATCCGAGGCAGTCAGCAAGTCAGCATAGCCCAAGTCAACGTTTTGAGCAATAAAGTGCGTTCAAGCAACTCGAGCTCTAGGAAACAGGATTAATGTATGATGGCAACTGTATCTCTCGAAAGGCAGACTGCGTCGCAAATGTTTCGCTTGAGTTGCTTGATGTCATTAACAAGTTATAATTTTCCTTTTGATTGTGTAAATTGCCAGTCCAGAGGTCCTGCAAACTCAATCCTCCAGCATCCTGCTATCAGGAAAAAAATGGCCGCGAGAAGCATAAGGAATAAAACCCTTAGGTTAGTTTATGCTCCCGATACCAGACTTCTTAGGCTGCTTACTTTTGTACCCTAAACTTGAGAGGCCAGCCTTTCTGGCACCCATCAGCCCGGGAAGTAAGCACGATAACATTGCAGCCTGGGGTCTAGACCCTGAGATGGTGACGCCACAAATAATACTGACAGCTTATAGATCCACTTATTGCTCCATTGTTCCATATACCGGCATGGAAAGCTCTCCGAGGTTGTCACA
Organism: Fusarium armeniacum; assembly: GCA_013618295.1. Taxonomy (NCBI): domain Eukaryota; kingdom Fungi; phylum Ascomycota; class Sordariomycetes; order Hypocreales; family Nectriaceae; genus Fusarium; species Fusarium armeniacum. Next base: position 12,441 of record JABFER010000145.1, on the reverse strand, counting down.
GATTGGTACGACTGACCTGCAAGCTGAAAACAGACTTACGGCCAGCAGTTACAGCCTCCGCCATTTGCGCCTCGACAATGCTGCTTCTGTCGCGCGTAGCATTGCTTTTGTTACATTTTTACAAGGATACTATGACGGTGAGATGGGCGGCACTGACCCTTGACACCACAGCGAAGGGTCCTTTGACATCATGCAGGGATGTGTTGAGTGTCTTCAGATACTACTTGGTACGATATGTTGTGATTTTCGCTCTATCTCCACGACTATAAAGATTCGCCGGGCTCCTTCTCGACAGAGACATCACCTCAACAACTCAGATCAGCTCTACCACTCTTCAATACAACCAACATTGTTATACCAAACTAACCACCCTCAAATCCAACCATCAAAATGACTTCAGATTTCCTCGGTGGCCACCATTGTGCTCAGATGCCATTGAAGCCTGGTGAGGATCGCTTGGCCCTCGAGAAAGAGTACTACTGGCCAAATGGATCAGAGATCGTCGTCAACATGTGGGGGTATGTCATATTCCTGTCCCAATGTCCTGACAGCAACTGAAAACTTTCGAAAGGCAGAGTGACTTTGTTCGCAGCAAAGTCAAGCAGTTCGCCGAAGAATGGACGCGCTACGCAAACGTGAGCTTCAAGTGGATGGAGCGTGACGCCCCAGGCGATTCTGATATCCGCATCTCTTTCGACCGAGATGGCTACTGGTCGTACATCGGCACCAACTGCCATGCTATCAGCCAGGACCAGCCAACTATGAACTACGGTGGAATGACTGACGACATGAGCGATCTGGAGTTTAGTACAGCTGTGTGTCATGAATTTGGGCATGCGCTTGGCTTCATCCATGAACAGGCGTCTCCAGTTGCTAACATCCAATGGAACAAACCGGTAGTGTATGAGTATTACAAGAGGGTCTACAACTGGGACCAGGCTGCTGTTGATCACAACCTGTTCGCAACCTTCAAGCAGGAGGATGTCATCAACTCGAGATACGATCCAACATCTATCATGTAAGTCCCTTCTACTTCCACCCTTCCAAGTCCGGTGCTCTGTTGGTCTTCAGAATTAGACACCGGTCCTGGTGTCCGTGTCCATGTGCTAATCTGAGCCAAGGCAATACTCCTACGATGCTAGTATGACGCTCGATGGATCTTCCGCTCCATGGAACCGAGTCATCTCCAACCTTGACAAGGTCTTTGCCATGCGGCTTTACCCTAAAGATGGCATCCAGCGTAATTCCACAGACGGTGTGTACTTCATCAACCGTGAGCGCAACGGGGTCGAGGCTTCCGGAATCGCGTACTACTCCCACTTCGGCAACAATGACGGCCAGCAGCCCGACACCTATGTCGAAGTTTCCAATGGATCTTTTGCTTGGTGGGAAAATGGCGGAGAAGGTATAATACTCTCATTTCTACCCTCCCAGCTTACACGCTAACGAATTATACACAGCCACTTTTGGTGGAAGCGGACATGTCATCAAGTGGAACTTGGCTGATGATGCTGGACGATCACCGTTCTATACACGTGTCGGGTTTGCGGACAAGGAGGGTGAGAAGTGGAGTGTTTATCGTGATGACAACCGCGTCCTATTTGAGAACGATGGGTGGCAATATCGCGCTATGTTCTGGGCCTTTTGATCTTGAAACATAGTCCTGGCATGTGGGAGCCGGACAATGATTTTCTCTGTGTAGCGCAAACGTTCATTGACGAATAGGGGGGGACTTATCTAGTGTTCTAGTTAGATACGAAATGGATTTCTGTTCTTGTCTTTGTATCCTACCAACCTTTCATACTATGTTTTTTTCTGGGGGGACGCTTTATCTTTCTGGGAAAGAGCCGACCTGGCCATAACGATAATGACGGGGAAGTATAACATCCAAGTTTACAGTATCTGTAACGTCCTATCCTTGAGCCAGAAAACGGACTCAAAGGCAAAGCCACATTGTCTTCCTGGCGATGCAGTCAATACGACCGTCAGGTCTTAGACAATTACAGTATTTGCCATATTTGCCTTGTGATCTGTGATTTTGGTCTCTTGGCACATCTGAAGGCTAGCTTAGTAGATATATAACCGGAGTCGAATACAAACTACGTTGACAAACGCCTGACAATTTTCAGATTTTCGGTTAAGCACGATAAACCCATTTACTTTACTACCTCTCTATTCAATCAACTTCTTAATACGGGCACCACCACAATTCTCAACACTAACAGCGCTTATTTATTAGAGCTTGCTCATCCCAGAGATGCCACATATGTCTCTTCTACATTCATTAACAGGTATCGCTCTTGCCAGGTCCATTATCAACACAGCCACCGTAGCAAGTCATCATGTATCCAATCCATCCAACACCGCCTTCACCACAAGAGAATAAGCTTTGATACATATTGAAATTATCCACGTCCATGTGATGTTTGAGAAGCTCACGGGCTATCTCCTCTCTGTAGTGACCTTGATTTAACTCGAGTTAGTTTTACAATTACCGAAACACATAATCGGGATTGCTTGAGGAATTTTTCAGTGACAAGCGACCTCTTACCTTTTCTCACAAGGTTATACCCGCAATAGTTGAAACCCGTCCTACAAGCAGCAGCATTGGCGTAATTTGTCAATGTGGCAAGAGTGGTAATAATCAATAGAGAGCTCTTCATCTTGGCAGATGTTGATTGTCAAAGGTTAGAAGGTGGCTTCAGTAATTAACGCGCTTGGAATGGATTGGTTTTTTGATGCAGTAATTACGTGGACCCAGGATGTCTTATACGTTACGTCCTCTGAGTCTGAATGAATGCCTCTAGTCCTCCCCGCTGTGCTATGGTAACGTAGTATCTCAACAAGCAGGCAGTCATACTGCTCCAAGCATTGAAGGGACTTTCTTACATTCTCGTCGGGCTGTGTTGTTTTTAAGTGGAGACTTCGGGTACGAGCTGGTGTATGATTTCGGATGAATTAAGCTTAATTGAATAAACAGGAAGAAGTACAAAGCCGAACTTCGTAGTCCATGCAGTCAGCTCACCGAGGTCGGTACTCCCGATGTAAATTGACTTCTTCGGACAGCTGCTGTTCCTTACGTTGCTCCACAATTGGAAGTTGGCATCGTGTCATTTGTCGGAATTCAAGGGTCGCCGCTTACCACCTGCATCAGGCCCACCATATCCATGTCTGAGGTAACTTTGGCAACTTTCAGGTCCTTGGCAAGTTTCCAAGCTTCCTGACATAGCTAATCGGTTGATTTGAATGGAAAAATATCTACAAAGGCATTGCCAGGGACATTTGCAGGTGCCTAAAGAGTATGATATCTTGGTGGTCGCTGAGCTTGTGAGACAACAGCCATGCGGAAAATGCAATAGGCTGAAGAAACGTTGCAATACGTTCAATCTGTACAATAATGCGTTTTTCCAAGTACAAGAGTCCATGTTAACGGACTGCATTTGTTATAAGTGAGCTCCGTCCCTCCATGATTCAAAGCCTCGCCTTCTTTCCAGACAGCAATCGAGCTGGATAGCCATCATTCCGAAACATAAAAGCCCAACTTACACTACTGCAACATTCTGCACGAGTCTCTTGTTCCCTGAAAATTTAATCTCATCACCAGCCATGAGACTCGCTACTGTTTTCGCTACCACCAGTGCCATATTCACTGCAAGTGTCCATGGTCTTGCCTGCAAAGACGGCCTGAATTACTGTAGCTATACCCTGCTCAGTGGAGGTCATTGTATGATCATTCTTCTTATCCATCATATCATCACTTGCTAACTATTTAACTTTAGTCTGGACAGAGGACGAGATTTGGTCTCAGCTGCAATCGGAAGGACTTCCGGACGGTTACACCAGGGCTCACATTAAGGGTACACTGTTCAAATGCGAGGATCGCTGGCATTGGAACAAGGCTCACCTGTATTACGTTGAGTGGTGTGCCAATAGCTGCCAGAATGGTGGAAGTGGTGAAAATGATCGCTGCCGCCCGCACACAGACGATTAAGGATGATTAGTAAGAGTTAGAAACTGAGACCTTAAATGTTAGATATGAAACGTGATTTTCAGATCTCTACTGAGTCTTGCTCGACAAGTAACATTACGAGTTTATCTATTTTACAGTCAGTCAGTTGACTTAGTTCTTAGTAAATGCCGGTTGATCGATAAACCTACCCCATAATCACCCACAAAGCATGACTGGTATTCCTCGTATATAGTTTATTTTCTTTAGACTGTGAAGCAAATACGCAGGAACAAGAAAGGATATTGGCAACTCTTGGAGTAGTATTTGCTGTCATAAAGACAATAAGCTTTCAAGGTATTGCAACTAGGCTACGCTACAAGCATATATGTTACTTAGGGATTTGCACCACACACGTTATGCAAGAGAGGACGATTTTCTTATAGCATACTGTTTTCCCAACTGGTACCACTCCTAAAAGGATGCCCTTGATCTTTATCTTCGTGGGGATAAACCATCTTCGCTTCATAATTACACTATCTTTATACAGCTAGATTGGTTCTCCGATGATGAAAAGCACTATTATGGATTTGAGTTCCACCCCTAGCCCTTTCCACCCTTGCCACCCTTGAGCATCGTCCCAAAGTCAAGCTTTCAACCCTGTTGAACCATTTGCAGTACAGCTTCATATGCAATTTCACTGTAATCGTGCGCCAAGAAATAAGTACTGACGCCCTGAAGCGCTCGTCTAAGACTGTCGCTAGCTGAGCTGTAGATCATCTTGGACTTTACGGGGGCATTATGAGGACTCCAAGCGACAAAGATAAGTTTGTTTCTTTTGGCGCCATCCTCAGTCTCAAACGCAAAGTCGTAAACGGCAAAACGGGGTTCCGTATCGGGTAGGTAGGATAAAAAGTCATCCCAGTCTCGGTTCTCGGAGGTTTGATCAACAAAGAATTGTGAATAGTCCTTACTGATCTTGCAGATGATATATGTATGCTTGCCGTTCCTGAGCTCTTGGTACTTTTCTTCACACTCTGATAAAACAGTAACACGATAAGCCATAATGGTAGAGAGATTGAACTGAAAGATAAATGCGAGTTTAGGCGAATTGGGGTTGATGAACTGTAGAAGAGAAGAATGAAGAGAGAGCCTGAAGTTGCAAGAGGACACACTATGGTAGATAAGTGCGTAGTATATACTTCCCCGCCTGTGATACACCCATAGCTGCAGCCTTTGTTGAGATGCGGGTAAGCACGAAAACCTCCAATCAATTAGGCTGTAAACTTGCCATGTCTCAGTTCGGAACATCATGTCTCTATCAACAGTTTAAGTCAAGTTTACTGGCTTGACGGATTAGTAATCGCTCCACTGAGCGGCAACACAAGTTGCAGTCCGTAGCTACGAGATGGATTAAAATTTAAAAGGCGGTCTACGAGGAGTAAAACAGCAAGCGCTGGACTTCGACTTTTCTTTTGCTTGGTGTGGCAAGTCTTGTGATCGAAGCAAGATCAACCAACCTCAAGCAAGAGTATCAGTATGAGTGACGTACTGTTGAAGCACGTCAGTGAGACTTGCAGATGAAACATCCATGATTGGCGAATCTCGTGAAGACACATAGACGGAACTTTTGTTGTGTGACTACGGACTTCACCCTGATGATGCAAGGAGCCAATAACAATGGAGCAAAGCCATCTTACTTTTGGAGTTGACACTATTCAGGTCACCATTGCTGCAAGTCTCCGCTTTTCCAGCCTTACAGACAAACTAAGGAGGTCGACACCGTTCTGATTGCCTATCAACGGTCCCCCTGAGAAACAAAATAAGACTAAATACAGGACTTAGATCAAGAATTTGCTTCTTGCAGCTAATTCCTCTGGCCACGCAATCAGCTTTAGTGGACACGTTATGCTGGCATATAATATTATGTCAAGTGGAAAGCGGCCTGTCTGACGTCCCGGAAGCATGCCTGGACCAAGATACGCTGTTCTGAGTACGCGGATGTCGGGCCTGCTTTGACAACGTACGCACACGGAAGACGGGATACATCAATGTTTATCCTGTGTTGAAGAGTTATGCATTTGTTCATAAATGACGGTGGATGATCATCTGTGACGACCTATGAGACGTATCGGTTGCTGCTGTGAACTTCATATTCGTCCTGCAAAGAAGCAATTCCACCCTCTGTCAGGTGTCGGAACACGATGATGCCCGTGAATGATTAGATTTATGAGTATTTTAAGCAGTCTTACCTCTCTGCTCTTGTGTTTGGCCTAGTAGCAGCTAAAATGTCAGATTATATCCTATATTTTTGCCTCATACTGAACTATCATTTCTAGTGCCTTTTCTACTGAACTGCAAGACCAGTTTTGTAACCGACAAAGCATCTTTCAGTCTTTCTGCTTCCCTCGTCTTCATCAAGTAACCCACAGTAAAGAGAGCTGTCACTGACAGCACAGAAGTAACTATCCTCCACCTGAGCGCATCGGCGAGGCCTATCAATGGATCAATGGTCATCAACATGAGAGCGGCAACCAGAACGGGAGAAATGAAGAAAGATGCCAGTATACTGAGCCTGGAGGCATTGCTGGCATCGGCGAGACTAATACTTGAGTTGACCACCGCCGTCAAGTGGTCGATACACAAAGAATGATGGGTTCAAAATTCCCCAATCGATTTGGTTCAGCCGTGCGTTTAGATAGTCGAAAAATTCCAACCATTCGCCGCATACCATGTTAAGCAAAATTTGAATTGGAATACAAGCGTGACCATCTCCCCTGTCATGGTACGAATCATCCGAGCTAGCTGTCTTTTGAACCCAGAAAAGATAGTCCTCAAACCAGGTCTCGGGATAGCTCTTAACGCTTGGTGGAATTTCAGGACCGTTTTTTTTTTTAGGGCTGGAATAAACAGCCTCTTTATCGAATGACGGCATATGATTCCAATTTGGATACCCACGCCAAAGCGCGAGGCCGAATATAGGGGTTGGGTCAAGGAGAAAAATGCCTGTGGACCAAAACTTGTAAGTAGACGTTCCAGTTTTCAATTTGCATATACCGTATCAACTCACGAAATCCGGTAGCGCCTGTAGATCCCAGGAGATTTCTTGATTTGACCAATAGCAAAGTACCCGATACTCTAAGATCAGAAGACCAATAGAGACTGTAGAATCTTCCTTTTTGTACCCACAGACGCTACCGAATTTCGTGAGTTGATACGGTACAACAATAGTTGATGCTTCGTTCAACCAGGATGTTGCGCGACTGCGCATGTGTCCAACCTTGGCATCAAACCGCTTTTCGTTCTTTTCGTCGTGTCCTCTCACGAGCTCCAAGAAAGTTGGACCAGGATCTTTATCCCGTAAAAACTGATTTATGTCCGCATCAAGTCGTCGCATGACATTGAACCGGTTGGCTTCCTGTTTTACTTTATCGAGTTCACTCTGGTCTTCGAAATATCGAGATCGTATTAGGCGTAGTTGATCAAAACTACTTTTGTCGGTGAGCATCCAAGGAATTCAAAATTGATGTATTGTAAGTTGGCACTTCATCTGGTCTGTTCGAATGTTCTGCCGTTTCAAGGGAATCGTGAGATATCTCTACTTACAAGGCTATGGTTCTTGAGGCGTCAGAAGAAGGGGAAGCAGCAAACAGACGTTTGCTGAGGTTGACCAACCGCCTTGCTCAAGCCCCCCATCTTTACGGCGCACAGACCCGGCATGTTTCACCTGCTCCAATATATATATATATTAAATACAGCATGTTTGTCGATATGATCGGACTTAGGTCTGCATGGTAATGAGCCGTTAATAATGTGCCTCCAAGCTGAATAAACCCTCATCTGATAAGGGTTACGCCCGGAGCTTGGAAGCACAAGTCGGCACAGAATTTTTTTGGTGGTTGTAATTTTTGCAGAATAGACTCTCCGATTCATGGAGAGTGTGAGGTGAGGCATCTGGAATGCAGTGGTGAAGTGGATGGGAACCGTTCGCCGTTGCTTGCCGTGCCAGCATGGCTTCGTTCAGGCGGTCTCATTGTGCCAGCAGAAAGAACAGGGCTCTGTGCCAGCATATGAGACTTTAACCTAGAGCAACCTTTATTGGTCATTCCAACGGATGATCGTCATCAGAGCGGGCCGATCCTAACTAGAAGAATCTCATCTTGCAAAATAGTGTGGAACACGCTCCTCATTCTGACATTCAGCTCCCCACTAATTGCCTTTAGCGCTGGGCTCCGTCAAAATTTACAGAAGACGAGGCGCAAATGGTTTGTGATTGAGCTTGCTGCTCCCACAGCCCGGGCTGCCCGACAGTCAATGATGGATGGGATTGGTCCGAAGTTACAATCCAGCTATGGCTGTAAGCCTTGGGCTGAGGGGGGTGCATACGATCTGCGGAGTACAGTTTTCAACGATAGAAAATGTGCAATTCGGTATGTACTTTGATGATCAGCCAAGGCTGTTGAACCGAAGCTACCCTGCGCGGTGCAATTAGAACAACACATCTCACTCAACTTGGATATTAGCTCCTGACTAGCCTCCATATTCCATATAACCAATGAGGTTCTAACACACATCTATCTCGTGCTTTATTTTTTGTAACATGTTCTGGTGTTTACTAAAAAGTAGGCTCTCCTGCCTCAGAGGTCGATAAAAACCTTACTCCTGTGTTTTTTCAAGAAAAGAAAGTTTACAGAAACTATCATTTGACTGGTCACTATGAGCCTTTGCAAAAACTGCCACAAGTTTGTGCCCGAGTTTGTATCACCAGAAGATAACAGCAACTCCAATTGGGCTCTGGAGAGCCGCTACGAGGCTTATTATACCTGGAAAACAACTGGAGATACAACGGTTCATCCATCGTGGGGGTCGTTCGCTACATCACTAAATGGAGACTGCCCTATCTGTTGGACAATTTGGCGTTGCATCCGGCCTTCACCCACTACAGCAATTTATGGAGAAGAGTGTTTAGGGTTTGAAGTACGGGTGGGCTGGATTAATCTCACGCCAAATGACGGCTGGTATGAGGCCAGTGCTGTCGTCGATATACCTCCAGATTTAGGTTTTCGGCTAGATAAAGGTCCTATCACGCTGGCTATAGGCGAGAGTGACCTTGTATCGCGGAACTTTTCCTTCCGTATATACAAGACGGATGAGGAGACTTTTATGGGTATCTCAAACATCCTGTCTCCCTGGTCCGCATGCTAATGGTATTGGATTAGAGTATGAAAACACGAGAACAGTCACTTCTGAACAAACTGCTTCTACTGTGGCTTCTATGGCCAGAGGCTGGATTTCAGAATGCGACAAGGAGCATTTAAACTGTGCTGCAAGAAGTCTGCCGCCCAGTTATGCGAGCATGCCGAAACGTCTCTTGGACGTTGGGAGCAACAAAGAAAAGGTCTGGAGAGTCATTGAACCTCAGCGTAGAGTTTCATATGCCGCTCTCTCACATCGCTGGACGAGCTCAACACCAAGACTACTTGCTGAAAATAGGGACACATACTATGATTGGCAGTCAGACAGTCTCTTACCACAAAGCTATCAGGATATATTTGACATCTGTCGCATGTTGCCTTTCCAGTATGTCTGGATTGACTCTCTCTGTATTTTGCAGGATGATGGTGGCAACGAATTTCGCCACGAAGCGCCGATTATGAAGGATATTTACCGACTTGCTTCACTTACACTGACTATATGTTGGGACTCACCAGGAGCTACCATACTTCGGGAATGTCGCCCTCGAAGCATCCCGCGGCCTTTGCCTCTGGAGATTTACTCGGAGAACCTCTTATCCACAGCCACGACGAGAGATTACGTTTTTGTCAGCTTTGATAAGGACTTCTTAAACGACGTTACAACAAGCCCCATTAACCACCGAGCATGGGTCCTTCAAGAAAGGTACCTATCGCGAAGGATTCTGCATCTTGGCAATGACCAACTGTACTGGGAATGTGACGAGTTAGCCTCACGGGAACGGGAAGAACATTACATCACTAAAGACATATTTCTAGAACCTGATGGCGTGCCCGGCCAACGGGAGTCAATATTTGCTTCACCTGTACGTTTGATGGACAAAGGATGGAGTAATATCATCGACACATATACCGACTGCGCATTGACATTCGAAAGTGATAGATTCGTCGCTAACGCAGGTCTTGCCAAGGCCATCTCTGAACAGACGAAAAATACATACATGGCAGGTATTTGGCTTGAGTATTGGATGAAAGACATTATCTGGACCCCGCGCCGAGGAAGGCTTCCAAACCTATACAAAAAAGCCTCAGATGAAACAAAGGACACAGCCCAAGGGAAGACCAAGATATCAGCGCCCTCTTGGTCATGGCTAGATTTCGATGGTGCTGTTAACACTCAGCCCTGGAGCGTATGGGTGGGTCTTGGTCGAGAAGACTTCTTAACATCGAAACTGAATTCATTCGAATCCACTGAGATGGTACTGGCACCACTGGCTACTCTTGTCGGTTATCGTCTGACACCTTCTGGTTGTGATCCTTTTGCCTTCTTCGACAGCGCTGTTTTGGAGATCAAAGGCCTTTTGCTACCTCTTGATATCAAGGATATCTCACAAATTCAGCGTTTTCAGAAACAATCAATCACATTAGAATTGGGCGACGAAAGGCTCCGCAAGCCGAAGCTAGACCTACAGATGAGCCGCTACGTCGATCCCTCCCTGTGCTGCTTCATGATTCCGCTGTTCCTTTGCAAAATTTCAATTCGCGAGACTTTCCACAGTTCCATCGCTTACGGGCTCGTCGTTCAAGAAAGGTCAAGTGGAGACAATCGCCGGTTTGTGAGGGTCGGAATTTGGGAAGAGTCCTTTTTTAACCACCCTCACCTCAGCCCAATGCTTTACAATACGATAGTCCGAACCGTTACCAAAGGGGCTAAAACAAGTCTTGAGCAGACCGCAAGCCAATTTGAGGCAAAGCTGAGCAATTTTGCCACCGACCAGATCTCAACTCCAGTAGACATCAGTTATGAACGGCTGGATCCTGTTGAATGTTCGTCACTCCCATCCTTCACCAATGCGGAATGGGCCACTATTCCTTTATACTAGTTAGGTGGCTGTCACGTCCAAGTTGCGAGCTTGTACGGATGATACAAAACATTCTGGAGAAATTGAAATAATGGAATACCTTGGACCACAAGGAAAGTCAAAGTTGAAACGTCTGGCAGAAAGACTCTTACACATTTCGGTGTGATGGTGGATGCGCGACGGGAATGTCGGGAATTTCAGATGTGTAGCTAAGGACGTGGTATTGTGAGACGAAACTCAAGCGACAAGTGATCTACTCATCCCTAATAATAAGGTTTCCATCTTCAATTACACTTTTTTAAGTATTATAACTCTAATACTTATACAGGACCTTTTTTTTGCCTTTACTTTATGCCCTAATATAAGGTTTCAGCTAGATATAAAATAATGCAATTAATTAGCTTCTTTTCGGTTTTTTTTTTCTTCTTCCTTTTACTTTTATTAATATACTATAATGTGGTTAATAAGCAAGTAGACCAGATAAGCAAGTAGATTAAAAATCCCTTACCTTACATCTTTACTATCTAATTAGATAATTCTCAATAACCTAATATATTACAGTCTTTAAATAAAGCTAGAATCCTTCTTACCCTTTAGGCCCTTTAAAATAACCCTAATTTTAGTCTTTAGTAAACTGTAAATATATACTAGGTCCCTTATAGCACCCTATATTACTGCTATAATAGCATTTAATTATAATATAATACTATCTAAAAGTTATAGAAACTATCTAATCTAGAAGAGTAGATAATAGTCTAGTTTATTATTAATCTAGATTTATAAAGATTTCCTTTATAATAGCGTTTTATTAAAAAAATAGCTAATTTTCTACTTACTAACTGTAATATACTACCTATTAGTAAACGCTAGGCTTATAACTTTATTAAGTAATAACTAGAGCTAAAGATATATATCTTTTAGAGATATAACTATTAAAAAGCTAAATATAAAGATCTAAATATTATTTATAGTTAGTTTAGGCTTATATAGAATATAATCGTAAAGTATAGTATCTAATTAGGTAATATCTAGAACTTTAATAAGACTGGCTTTATAATAGGCCTTATATAGTCTAGAATAGTAGTTATAGGCTTAAAAAGGCAAAAAAGGCTAAAATTAATACAGCTAGGAAACTATAAATAGATTACTGTAATTCTAATAATAAATACTAAAGGTTAATTAATCCTACTATTTATTATTAATTTAGGCCAGTATTATCTTATAAACTGATATTAAGAAAGTAACCTCCCTAGCAATTAGGTTATAGCAATAAGCTAAAATAGATAAATAAATAATAAGCTAAATCTAAAGTAGCTAAAGCACTTTAATTAATTAATAGCTAAGCAATTAGTTAGTCTTTATTATCTTTTAATCCTTAATAGTTATAAAAGTTATTACTCTATTAACTTTAAGAGATACTATTAAGATTATAAGATTATTA